>JAIUCU010000317.1:0-60604 GCA_020226215.1 Sindora glabra
TTTTTCAAAGGAAAGGCAGCTCTCAAAGCGGGTGCACTAAATGAATTTTCTAGATCGGGCTATATTCTTACCTCAATCAATTGAATCATTGAATAGTCTCATATCTTTAAGCCTGAGGTTGGAGATTAGTCGACATATTTGAGAACCTAAAAAAGTTGGTAATACAAGAATGTTCCCAATTAAATTTCTAAGTTATTCCCCGAAAATTTGAACTTATGTAGTCTCAAGGTTTTGTATGTCAATAATTGTCCTGAGTTGACATTCCTCTTCTCACTTTCCACTGCTAAAAGTTTAGATCTGCTGAAATATGGAAATGTGGGCATTGTAGGAACTCAGAATATTTAGAAGGCTGAAAAACTCAACATCTTTCATTCATACCGACAACCTTTAAATACAAGAATAAATATAACTGAAAAATAATAATAATTCTACCCATTAAACTAAAAATAAATCAGAAATAAAACTATCCATAAATTTGTAATAGTCCATTAACACCCATAATTTCTATATTTAAAGCTCATAACAGTGGGAATTCTAATAATGCTGTAATAAACTGTAATAAACTCTAATAATAGATATTGATTCATATTCTCAACACTCCTCCTGGCATCAGTGGCTATTGACTCCAAATTTCTCTCTCAAGTTCTCGAATCGTCCTTTGGAAGCGCCTTGGTGAAGATGTCTACCAATTGGTCTACTGTCTTACAATATTCTAACAAAACTTCACCTTCTTTCTGAACTTCTCTAAGAAAATACAGCTTGATATTGAAGTGTTTAGTCTTCCTATGAAAAACTGAGTTATTAGAAATTGCAATTGCTGCTTGATTATCTACAAACACCTTAGTTGAATCTATCTGAACCACTTGTAGATCAGCTAGAATTTTCCTTAACCATAAGGCTTGATTAACAGCTGCAGTAGCAGCTATGAACTCTGCTTCTGCAGTTGACTGTGCCACAATATCTTGCTTCTTTGAAGCTCAAGAAAACACTCCAGAACCAAATGTAAAGCAATAACCAGAAGTGCTTTTCATATCATCCAATGAACCTCCCCAATCACTGTCAGAAAATCCATAGGGATTAAGTTCTTGATTATACTTGTACCAAACTCCATAATCAAGAGTATCTTTGACATATCTCAGCACACGTTTAGCAGCTTGAAGATGCACTTCACTTGCACAATGTATGAATCTTGAAAGGACACTACATCTTGCAAAATATTCAGGTCTTGTTGCTATAAGATACATTAGGCAAGCCAACAAGACTTCTAAAATCAGTCTCATTAACTTTTTCTGACATCAATCCTCTTTGCAAAGCTTCAACTTTTGAAACATTGGAGTACTCATAGGCTTAGAGTTCTCATTTGAAACTTCTTCAGAATTTCTTTTAGCATAATATTTTGATTGATAGAAAATCCTTTCTCATCTTATTTGACTTCCATGCCAAGAAAGAAAGCCATTTTTCAACTGTTTGTCATCTTAAAGACTTTCATCATATTTTGCTTAAACTCATCAACAAATGCAATATTGCTTCCTGTCACTAAAAGGTCATTCACATACAGAGAAACAATTAAAATCTCATAATTCAAGCATTTCACATAAAGAGTCGACTCATTAAGACTTTTTGTGAAGCCAATACTCAACAAGTACTCATCAATCATACTATACTAGGCCCTTGGAGCCTGCTTCAAACCATACAAGGCCTTCTTTAGCAAATAGACCTTGTCTTCTTGTCCTTTAATCGCAAAACCTTCAGGTTGCTCAACATATATCTCCTCCTACAAATAACCATTGAGAAAAATAGATTTCACATCCAGTTGAAACACCTTCCAACTTTTTTGTGCTGCAAAAGCAAGAACCAATCTGATTGTATCAAGTTGAGCAACAAGAGCAAATGTTTCGGAAAAAATTCAACTCCTAAATACTTGAGCATATCCCTTCACTACAGAGTCTAGGCCTTGTGCTTATTGATGGAACCATCTGCTTTTAAGTTTGGTTCTAAACACACATTTAACACTAATAACATTTTTAGTGTTAGGGGTCTAGGAACCAATTCCTAAGTCTAGTTCTTTTCAATTATGTTAAGCTCCTCCTGCATTGCAACAATCCACTTTGGATCCTTTTCTGCTTCAGAAAAATATGCAAGTTCTAACACAGCAACATTACACCTTTCATAAATATTAGAAAGTAATCTAGTTCCTCTAACAATTGGATCATCAACATTTTCATCTTCTTCTTCTTTAAAATTAGGAACCTATTTCGATTCAACTTTCTCCTAACTCCATTGTTTATCTTCAACAAAATGGACATCTTTGCTTATTAGAATCTTACCAACTTGTGGTTGGAAGACTCTATAAGCTTTTGAAGTTGTGCTATAGCCAATGAAAATTCTTGTTTCTACCTTTTTATCTAGCTTATCTCTTTTCACCTTTGACACATAAGTAAAACAAATACAGCTAAAAAATTTGAAAGTTTGAACAAAAGGTTTATAGCCATACCATGCTTCATAAGGAGTTTTTCCTTGTATTGCTTTTCTAGGAAGCCTGTTTAATAGAAACACAGTCGTATTTGCAGCTTCGGCCTAGAACTTCTTTGGAAGTCCTTTCTCATGCATCATGCATCTAGCCATCTCCATTATTGTTCTGTTCTTCCTCTCACTCGTTCCATTTTGTTGCGAAGTGTAAGGAGTAGTAAGTTAGTGCTCAATCCCAGCCTCTTCACATAAGGAATTAAATTGTTCTGAGGTGTGCTCTTTTCCATTATCAGACCTTAAAACCTGAATTTTACAACTAGATTGATTTTCAATCCAAGCCTTAAACCTCCAAAAAAATCTTGCAACTTCAGACTTAAATCTCAAGAAATAAATCCAACATATTCTTGTAAAATCATTAATAAAGGCAATGTAATATCTACTCTTTTTTAAAAATAATTCAGGTTGAGGTCCTCCAAGGTCTGTGTGAATCAACTGTAATTTTTGTGATGCTCTCCAACTTGTTTGTGGAAATGGAAGCTTGGATTGCTTCCTATATTGGCATGCATTACAACTACTTAAGTGATCTTTCAATGATGGCAAGCCTGCCATAATATTGTGCTTCTTCATGTTCAACAGTGCAACATGGTTAAAATGACCCATTCTCTTATGCCAAAGCTCAATGACATTAACTGAGCTTAAAACAGCAGCTTGCACCTCCTCCATTACATCTAAAGAGAAGCTTTTTCCCTTCATTTTGACCTTGAACTAAATCCTGCCCACTTGCGTCTTTGATCAAACACATTTTGTCTTTAAACAAAACTTTGTAGCCTTTTTCAAGCAACTAGCTAACACTCAACAAATTTTGATTAATATTCGGTACATAAAGCATATCATTGATTATTTTTGTACCTGAGCAGCTTTCAATTGCAACAGTGCCCTTTGCTTTCACAGATATGCATTCTCCATTGTCAATTCTGATTTTTGAAATAGTTGCCCTATCCAACTCCTTGAACAACTCTTCATCATAGGTCATATGATATGTGCATCCACTGTCAATCAACTAACTTTCACTATTATTGCTGGTGGTAAAACAGGTTGCTACAAATAACTGATCCTCCTCCTCGTCTTGTTGATCAGCCACTTGAGCCTCAATTTGGGACTACTTTTTGTTCTTGCAAATTTTTGCAATATGACTAAGCTGGTTGCATTTGTTGCAGCGTATATTGGGCCTCTTCCAACATTTGAAGTGAGGATAATTCCTCTTTCCACAGTGCTGACAAGGAGGATGATTTGGCTTCTCATCTTCTCCTTTACCGCCTTTGTTGGTACTCTCTCCTTGCTCAAAGTTGCTCCCTTGAGCCTTCTTTTCCTTTCCTTTGTAACCATGACTGAGTTTCAGTTTGGCTTGTAAAGCAGCTTCAATTACACCTTCCTCCCTCATGAGTTTCCTTTGTTCTTGGGCTTGCGAAGCATAAAATAATTCTGCCAAAGTGATAGTTGACAGATCTTTGGAATTTTCCAAAGAGAAAATAGTGGATTCAAATCTCTCAAGAACAGTTACAAGGATTTTTTGCACTATCCTTGTATCAGGAAATTCTATCCCAAGCAACCTCACCTTGTTGACAATGCTTAGAAGTCTATTAGAATATTCTTTCACTATTTCTGACTCCTTTATCCGCTGCATCTCAAACTCCCTGATCAAATTCAACACTTGCATCCCTTTGATTTTCTCATTTCCTTCATACTCTTGTTTGAGAAAATCCCAGATGGCCTTTGCAGACTTTAGATTCACAATTTTGGTGAAAATTGCTGAAGAAACAATAGAAAATAGGCAAGACTTTGCCTTTGATTTTTGCTACTTTCTTTCCTTATGAAACTTGATTTGATTAAGTGTTGGATTTTCTGGTAATTGACCAACCTCAACAGCCTCCCAAAGATCACTTGCATCAAGAAAAGCCTCCATTCTGATTGCCCATAGGTGATAATTCTCACCCTAAAAAATTAGTAGTGTTAGGACTGAATTATCATATTTCATTCTCAATGTAAGTGTTTAGGTGTTTAGTAGAACTCTCAACCTTACCAGGTTCCTCAGGAACAAATAAAGCTCGGATACCAAATGTAGGAACTCAGAATATTTAGAAGGCTGAAAAACTCATACTTTCATTCATACTGACAACCTTTAAATACAAGAAAAAAATATAATTGAAAAATGATAATAATTCCACCCATTAAACTAAAAATAAATCAAAAATAAAACTACCCATAAATTTGTAACAGCCCATTAACACCCATAATTTCAATATTTAAAACTTATAACAGTAGGAATTCTAATAATGCTCTAATAAATTGTAATAAACTCTAATAATAGATATTGATTCATATTCTCAATAGGCACTAGACTACATAATAGCAGATGAAAGCAATGAAGCGATAGGAAAATCAATAGTTGAAAATGATCATCATCAAGGCAGATATTCTTCCCTTTTCAAAGATTAAGAAGACTGGGGATTGATGGCTGTGAGCAATTAGAACAAATATGCTTAGTGAGTTCAGACAAAAGATGGCTGCCAAATTACACCCAATCATCGGTACATTTCTTAGATCCAATCGAATTATATTGAGATAGCTTGCTTATTTCTTTATATGTTACCTCTTCTAAGAATGCATATAATCTATACCTTCATGCATTGTTGTAGACGGCGTAGTTTGTCTAATTTTTCTTTAAATACAATATTACATCTAGATCACCAAGTAATAATGAAATTTGAACACAATACCTCATTTTAAAAGCTATAAACAATTAATTATTGTACGTAGGAAAGAAACATATAATCTCCTATTTCAACTGTCAATTTCTTAACAAGATAGTCTTTGATTCTCTATAAATGTAATGAGGATCTAATGAACTCATTCAACTTAAAACATTTAAAATAAAAAGAATGAGTTAGGAGAACTCAGTGAATAAACATCTACCTACCTATTATTAATTTCAAATAACTAAAATAATTAAATGCTGATTAAATAATAAAGATAGAAAAAAATCGCACTCTTTCTAAATTTTTGGCTCCAAGTAATGTATTCATTACACACAACTCAAGTTTCCTATTCCTCAATCATAACTCTATATTTTTAAATGTTCAGTTCACACAATACTATTCTCACATTACTTGCAACCCATTCCAAGTAATCATCACACTTTCAAGTAGCCAAAAAGGCTTAGTCATAACCAAGTCACTGCAATCACATCAAATGGAATTACTCAAGCAACTAGATATCAATTTCACAATACAATACATAAGAATTTGTTAATACAATACCTACATCTACCTTATGACTCCTAGTCTAATCTTATACTTTACCCACCTTTTTATCTTTACTTCTTTTGGGCCAACTTTAAACCTTACCTACATTTTTATAAGGAATTTTTCATCTGATTTTTTTATAAAACCATCCCTATCACATTTCTCATCTCAAATGTTATTTATAACATAATTCACAATACAATAAGATACATTAGAGCTCCAGCTCTACTCAACACAATTATAATTTGGTTTCAGCACAAGGTAGCAAATTTATCATCATAAATCAAGATTAGAATATCTAACAATATACAATTGCATTACCATACTCCCTTGCATGGACATAAACATTTATTTGTGATATACATTACAAAAGTATAAAACATTTCAAACTAGCCATTCCATGCATTTCTTGCATGGCCATAACATGATACTAATAGAAATCTATAAAGAAATACATATATACTGGAGTACTCAATCACTTAATTAAATGTTACCATGAAGTACACAATCACACATTGAAATTTAGCTTTCTGCTACATTTCTAAGACATAATACATGAAGGCATAAGCCATCAATAAAATTAATAAATGGAAATGTGGAATATAACACTCAATTAAAAATTTCCATAATATATTAATTTAAGATAGGATATATACTCACTTGATATTACCTATGTTTTTCAAGAAGTCCCAAAGTGTCTTGGTTTATCCTTCCCTTATCTTCCTACTCAATATTTTTACAAAGATATATTATAAATATATAGATGTTACTTTTTTTTCTTTCCAAAAATTATAATTCTAGATTTAATTCGTGATAATCCTATACTTAAGATAATTAAATTCCTATATTCTATAATGTAAACTTATAGAAATCAAAATATGTCATCATATAGAGATTCTCAAAGTAAGACCATGCAAGTAAAAATACTAGAACTTGATGCTATGAAAAGGTCCTATTCATACCACACTATCATTTTATATTATCACTTTCTTTTATTTTTGGTGTTATCATAAAGAAATTAGAAATTTTAAAAAATAAATGCTTTTCCCATTCAAGTATAAAATAATTCAAATAGTAGAGCTTCATGCTCTAAGAAAACTCTAATCACATTGTTTTATAAAAACTATACTTTTACTTTCTATCACTTCTATCTCCTCCTTAATAAGTCAAAAAAATTCATATATATTGAGATTTTTTGAATCAAAATCCAAATATTGAAAATATTAAATTTGATGATCTAAGCATGCTCTAAGAATATTATTCTAGTATTCTAGAACATAAATTTCCTATTTTATTAATTTTATATCAAGTAACTAAACTATAATGACAAAATGGAATTTTTTTTTGAATCAAGCATAAAATAGTCAAACTATTATACCTTTCAATTCTAAGGATGTTCTAATCACATCATTTTATGAAATTATATATTTAATTTCTAATATTTTTAACTCTATTTTAATAGAATCACCAAATTACATTTCACACATTTACAGATATCTTTAATCATGCATAAATCATCTAAGTTATGAGAAAGAATTACTCCATAAATAGTCTAATCATGCTATTTTAACATTTCATAGTGTAAGAATCCTATTTTTTAAGAGCTATCATCGTGTATTCAAAATATATACAAAATGAGCATTTTAGTTCAAGCTTGTTTTAGCCAAAATATAAGGATATTTGCATCAAGAATGGTTTGCTTACACCCTAAAAGGCTGTTAGTGGCTTGTCAAACCAACCAAACATTACTAAAGAGAAAGGAAGACTCAAACCCAAATCCCTAGCATCTCAATCTATGATCCTAGGTTCTCTACATTTTTGGGAGTTGCTAGAGTTTGGAGTAGCCCACAAAGGGCTCGAGTGGTGCACATGATGACCAATAGAAGCTCAAGCTACCAAGACACTCGAAGCTCCGCCCAAGCTAGCCTCCAATTGCAAGCTATTGAGAAAATGAATGGGAAATAAATTAAATTTATTCTTCTAAGTTGAAACTTAGGCTTATTAAATTTTTATCTAATTTATTTGGGTTCAAAAATTGATGGATCCAACCTTTCAAATGTTTTATAGACTTTGGGCCATTATATTTTTTATATTTGCAAAAGCCTATTGACCTCTTAAAAAGCATATTTTCCCATATAAGAAAACTTTTTTTATAATTTTTCATTTATTTCTATTTTAAAAATGTCAAACTTGCTTATCAAGTTAGAATCCTATTAATTATAATATAATATTTATTTTTTCAAAGGAAAGATGATAAAATCCAAAAGTCAATATTTAATAGTCATTTTCTAAAATTAATATTAAATCATATAAGCTGTCATAACAACCCTCTTACAATTGTATGAATAGTTTTAGGTGGTATAAATACAGCACAAGCTAACTGGATCAAATTTCTAAAAGAACTCATAATTTCAACAAAATAATAACATCATTGCAATCCTAGGCGAAAAATTAAAAAAAAGCAAAAAAAATGGTTAAAAAGCTTACATGCACAATACATATATGATATTTTCATATTGTGTGATATATAAGGAAGCTTCTAAAGCAAACCATCACTTTATACAACCATTTATCAAATTTCAAATTTGGAGCCAAAAGTTCAAATCTCAAATTTTGAAGCCTAAATTCAAACTTGGAGCTAAAAAACAACTTAAAGTCCAAGTTAGCTTTCTCCATAAATAGGCTACATTCATTTGAAGATGAGATATAGAAAATATAAAAGCTTTATACTACAACTTGCAAACTCTCACTAGCTTTCTCTTTAGGAAAATCCTAATTTTGACCATCTTCTCACTCTAGGACCAAAACTTGTGTATCCACTTAAAAGAGCATTAGTAAGTGAAAGCTTGTAACATCTCTTCAAGAGATTATGAAAAAACTTCTTTTATTCTTTGAAAAATCTTAGTAGAGATTGGGATAATTTTGTAAAGATAAGTGGCTACAAATCTTAGTGAAGATTGGTATATGTTGTAAAGCTAGGTAATTGTGAAATTCTAATGAAGGTCAGAGTATCTTGTAAATAGTAACAGATTACTATCTAGATATTAAATAGTAATATGTTATTATCTAGAGACCAAACAGTAATATATTATTTAAAGATCAAACAGTAACATATTGTTCTTTATTAGTTTAGTTGTTAACGAAACTTGATTTATTTATTTATTTTAAATTTTTAATTAATGTTACTATTTAATTTTCAAATAGTAACATCCTCTTCTTTAACAGTTTGGTTGCTAATGAAACTTAATCTATCCATTTTTTTGCATTTTTGGTTGATTTTATTCTTTATGAATCAAATAGTAACATGCTTCTTTTGGTAATTTAATTATTAATAAAATTTAATTTATTTATTTACTTTAAATTTCTTATTGATGTTACTATTTAAAAACCAAATAGAGACTTCTTACTGTTTAGTCTATAAAGAGTAATATATTATTCTTTTGTAGTTTTATTGTTAAGTAGAAGACATTTATCTACTTAGTTTAAGTTTCCAGTTAATATTACTATTTAGAAATTAAACAGAAACATGCTACTTTTTTATTTAGAAGTAGTAATATATTATTCTTTAACAATTTTGTTGTTATTCAAAATACATTTGTTTGCTTATTTTGGATTTAGTGTTACTTTTTAGTAATTTAATTGTTAGTGAGACTTGATTTATTTATTTACTTTAATTTTTTTATAGATGAAATTGTCTAAAGATCAAATAGTAACATATTACTATTTGATCAGCAAATAATAATATTATTTTTTATCAATTTTGTTGTTAATCAAAATATATTTATCTAGTTATTTTAGATTTTTTTGTTAATGTTACTATCTGGAGATCAAACAATAACATGTTATTATCTAGAAATCAAAAAATAATGTCACTATTTTATCCGCAAACAATAACATATTTTTTTACAATTTTATTATTAAAAAAATTATTATGGCACTATTAGATACCAAAAGAATTAGAGAGCAAAAGTTTGATGTGGGATTCAAATAAATTTAAATTAATAAAAATGAGATCAAAGTTAGCAAAACAACAAAAAAAAAGGAAAAAAATTGAGAAAAGTCATTGAAAAAAGCTTTTTTGCAAGCTATACCATTGATGTTTTGTAAGCACGTAACTTTCAATAAGTTATATAAAATTAATATAAAATTTACTTCAATTAAACAACCGAGCATAAAGTTATGATCGTTTTTTAAAGTTTTAAACTTAATCTACATGTTTTCAGTCTAGTGGACCCCACCAAAATTAAATTTTCTTGTTTTTAATCAAAAGATTATTAAAAGATGAAAGAAAACGAGTGCTCATATGCAAAAATTAGTTAATTAATCATAGAGTTATGCCTTAAAATTCATAATTCATGACTACATACTCATAATTAATAAAAGAGTATTATAAGAATATAATATTAATAATTCATAAAAATAGTACCTATTTGAAATAAAGATTAATACTAGCAACTCCTTAAAAGGAAGTCCAGATAATGGTACTACAATACAATTTATCACTTTTTCATTATAAGGTTTGAAGCTATGGAGGATTACCATTTTGTTATATAGCAAGGACCTTAGATCAATTTTGATCATGATTTGATTATTAGACAATGGTAACCACGATTTGATTCTAATAAGGCTAACATTGATGAAGTTACTGCTTGGATTAGGCTTTCGGATTTGCCAACTGAGCTATATGATTGAAAATTGCTTTAAAGTGTTGGTAGTCTAAAAAGTAAAAGGCAAAAGTTAATTTTAACATAATAGTTATGAATAAGCGAAGGTACGTTAGGCTTTGTGTTAAGGTTAATTTGTCGAGACCTTTTCTTCTAAAAATTTTTGTAGAGGGGGTTGCAATAAGAATTGAATGTAAGGGAATTCACCTCATCTACTTTAGATGTGGAAAATATAAACATGATCATGAACATTATCTAGTTAAAATTAATCAAAAAGTAACTAAAGTTAGAAAAGATAATGTTGAAATGGAAAAGGAAGTAGCTCAAAGAGATGTTATTTTTGGACCATAGATGTTAGCCTAAACTAACTATAAAGGAGGAAAAGGAAATATGAGTTAAAGCTAAGTACCAAGCCTAATTGAGATAATGCTACAAGTAAGGTTGGTCCTACAAAGTGATCTACCATGACAAATGAATCCAGGTTTAAGGAGTTGGGGAATGTTAATAAGGAGAATTTACAAGAAAATGAGACACAACAACAGAATATGATAGCAAAACAAATTTCTTATGGGACTAGGGGATAGAGGGTTCACTTAACTTATGAAAAAGGTTAGGCTCACTAGAATAAGAATTATAAGTAAGGAAAGAATCAACCAAAGTCTAAGAAGCAATCTATGTCAAGATTGGAAACCTCTAATACTTTGTCCCATTCGAGAGTTAAAACTAAAGTTCCTTTAAAAGAAGTTAACAATAATGCCATGATGGTACTAACTCAAAAGTTAATTTTGAAGGGAATGATATGCCTTTGAATGGCAATAGTGATGTGATGCTTGATGCATAAAATTGATTGGGATGTTTATTTTTTCTTTTATGAATACTAATGAAGTTATTAATATAGAATGTTAAAGGAGTTGCTAGTAAAGCCTCTACCAATGCTCTAAAGGAAATAAAAAACAATAATAGACTTGATATTATTGTGTTGCTCGAACCCAAACTTAGTGGTCTGATTGTAAAAAGAAGAATTCATAACTTCGGATTTAGGTTCTTAGAATTAATGAAGACTGACGGGTTTAATAGGGGTATCTGGTTAATGTGGTCTAATTCTGATATCAAAATAGAGGTTATTACCTCACATTTACAATTTCTTCTTAAAGTGATATACTAGCAATCTAAAACTTGGTGTTTTATTATTATAGATGCTAATTTACATGTGAATTAGAGCAATTTAAAATGGGATCAATTAAAGTATATTGAATAATCAATAGCTATGCCTTAGCTTGTAACAAGGGATTTCAATGAAACTGCTTTTTATATGAAAAAAGAAAAAGAACAAGCTCATGTAAAGCTTTCAAGATGTACTAATTTTCTTCGATGGATTAACTTATGTAATTTAATCAATTCGAAAGCTATTAAAGTGAAGTTTACCTAACGAGGGCCTAAATGGAATAACTACATAAGGGTGTTTAAACGATTGGATAAAGCCATGTGCAATGCTGATTGGAGAATGAAGTTTCATTTCTCCTTTGTTAAAGTCCTTCCCCATTTACAATTGAATCATCACCTTCTATTCATATGCATTGCCTTAAATATTCCAAAGGTAGTTAAACGACTCTTTATATTTATGGCTCCTTGGCTTAATCATCCAAATTTCTATCAGTTCATGGCTAATAAACGGAAATCAAGAGCTCATGATCCTTGAAGCTATTAGAACAGCTGATGGAATGGAATAAGGAGGTTTTTAGGCATATCCTCAAAAGGAAAAAGTGTCTAATGGCAAGATTAAATGGTGTTCAAATTTCCCTACAAGCAGGACCTAATTGTTATATAAAGAAACTAGAAGTTAAGCTTAAAATAAAGCTTGGAGCAAGAAGAAATGCTTTGGTTTCAAAAATTGTGAAATGAATGGGTTAGTTTTGGTGACAAGAACACACAATACTATCATACTAAAATATCTATAAAGGAGATGAAAAATAAAATTTTAATGTTATGTAATTTTGAAGGTGAGTGGATTGATGATCAAGAAATGTTGAAACAATTGGTAATTTCTTTTTTCAAAGATCTTTACTTTAAATCCCATCTTAAATATTCTTGGTATCAAACCCAACATACTTGGCCTCAACTTGCTAGCAAAATGAAGAGAAATATAGCTAGATGATCAACAAGTTTGAAATAATCACCAAGTTCATTATGAATCAATTGAAGTCCTCCATGAAACCATCTCTCTTTACCAAGCCAGCTTTATCCCAAGAAAAAATATACATAATAACATTATCATTGCCTAAGAGTTGATTCATTGTATGCATGAAATGAAGGGGAAAAAGTGTTTTTATGACAACTAAAATTGACCTTCAGAAAGCTTATAACAAGCTTAAATGGGAATTCATTTCAAGAATTTTAGTTAACATTGGGATGCCTTCTAATTTTGTTACTCTAATTATGGAATGTATTTCTTCTTCAAGCTTTAAAGCCTTATGGAATGAGGGAAAGCCAAATAGTTTCATGCCTTCAATAGGTATTTGCTAAGCAAATCCCTTATCTCCATATATCTTTGTTTTATGTGCAGAAAAACTATCTCAACTTATAGTTGATAAGGTGGAAAGTAAGTGTTGGAATCTTATAAGAACAAAAGATAAGGAACATTTTATTTCCTATTGTTGATGATTTATTATTGTTTGCTAAAGTGAGCATTACTTAAATAAGCATCATTCTTTAATGTCTTCAAAGATTTAGTAATAAGTAAAGCCAAATAATTAACAAATAGAAAACTAGTATATTCTTCTCTAAGAATATCCCTGATTTTGTTCATGATCTCTTAATGTTATGAGGTGGATTTGGTCAAGTCACTGAAATTGGAAGGAACTTGAGAGCCTTTATGCAGCATGGTAAAGTTCAGAGTAGATCTTATCACCATAACATCAAGTGGATTGAGAAGAAATTAAGAGGCCAGGAAGTTCAGTGTCTTTCAAATGCAAGGAGAGCGGTTTTGGCTAAATTGGTAATCTCTACTACTCCTTTATTTCAAATGCAACATACTAGAATTCCCTAAGGTATATGTAATGACATTGAGATAAGGCAATGTGAATTCATTTGGAAGGATACTATTGAAGAAAGAAAAATTCATTGGATTTCTTGATTTATGTGCTTGCCTAAGGAATGTGGAAGTCTTAGTTTTAGGAGGTTACGGGACATGAATAATGCTTTTTTGAAGAAACATAAATAGAATCTATTGATTAAGCCTTAAGATTTATGGGTGCAAATGTTAAAAGGCAAATACTAGTGAGATATTATTCCTGATAAACCTTTTGGTGGTTAAAAGTAGTGCTTCCTAGTTATAAAGAGAAATTAGTAAGATTTGGCATCTATTGGCTCACTTTGTAAGATGTGAAACTGGAAATGGTAGACACATCTATTCTTCATGTATCGAGAGACTGCTAATATGCTAGTTTAGTTTGGAACAAGCTAATTCCCCTTTGTCAAAGGGCTTTTTTTTTTCTCAAGTCTTATTTCTTTAGGCTTACTTGTTAGATGCTCTAGTCACAGAGAAATAAAAACTTGCTTGAATAAAGGTTTCTTCTCCCTAACCAACCTACTAAAGTGGTTTATCAATATGCTAATAAAATATTGATGGTTTCTTGCAAGAATATTACCCTTCCAACATTGTAATACCAGATAGTTAATGTAAATCCAAAATAGAATTGGATAAAGCTTAATTTTGATAATTGTTACATAGTATATACGAAAAGGTTAGGGTGCAAAGGTTTATTAAAAGGAGCTAATGGTCAATGGCAGGGTAGATATGTCCTTAATATTGGAAGGTGTCATTCCTTAACTACTGAGTTATAGGATATTCTTATTGATTTGGAGTATGCTTGAAGTAAAAGATTTAAAAAAGCTATTGTTGAATCAAATTCATTAGTGATTATCAACATCCTCTTGGCAGAAGAATACTAGTCCAAACATAAGCTTCATCTAATTAAAAGAATTTTAAGGCGGTGCTCATAGAAGTAGGATTTGTTTTCCTTTCATCAATTTAGAGAAAATAATCAATGTGTTGACTGGATTGTCAACTTTAATCTCAATTTTAGTCTTAAGTTTCATGAAATTGATTCCGTACCTCTAAATCTCAGTATATTACTCACCATTGATTTGGTTGGGATTTCTGTGCCCAGAATGGTTGTGGCCTAGTTCCATATTTTATTTTGTTTCATTTTTCGACTATTGCCCTATATATATATATATATATATATATATATATTTGTGTGTGTGTGTGTGTATGTGTGTATATACAGTATTTTATATCTATACTTTAGTAATATTGGTATTAGAGCTACAAATACAACATATAATTAAATTGTTACACCTTCCTTAATTATTAATTAATTAGAAATTATTTTGTGAGATAGAATAGTTAAAGCAAATAGTAAATTTAGGTAGATTAGAAATCTTACGTGTGAAATATGGAATAAAAAAAACTAATAAAAGTAAGAATATGCAAATATGACTTAGGTGAAATTTGGCAGGGAAAACTTGTTAGAATCAGAAAGTGTGAAGTTTTATACTGATATAAGTGAGAGTGTAAGTATAGAAGAGGTTTAGAAGAAGCCTTTCAAAAAATGAACTTGAGCCATACTTTCTCATATCAATCCTAAAAACCCTATCTCTCTCTCATTTCTCCCCATTTCTCCATTTCTCCCAGTCTCTCCACACCATATTCTCAATTAAGTAAAGAAATCCTCAAGTCTTGATTTCTTCATCTAATTAAAGTAAGAACATTGTTTTCATCAAGAATCTTTCCTATTTCTTCTTGATTGATAAAAGATTTAAGATTTATTTAATTTAATTAGGTATTCCAAGTCCTAACTCTAGAACTCATGAATTTTGATGTGACTAAGATTGAGAGATCATCAAATTAGCATTCTAGCATCCTTTTCCATATAAGATAACTAGATAATTGAACTAAATCTATGAATTTTGAGATTATATGATGATATTGATGAAATGTGCGTTGTGATGAGAATTTGGTTGAGTTTAGTTTATTTTGATGTAGTGGAAGTAATAAATGATGGAGATAAGTGATATGATATGTTAGATAAATGTATTGATAATTATATTAAAGTTTGGTGTATAATATATGTGTTTAGAAGGTATTTAAAATCGAATGAACAATGAATTTTTTGCAAAAAATTAAGATTTTCATGTGTAAATCAATGGGTGAATTGATTCCATGCGTCCAGAGATAAAATTAAGTTTTAAAATTGACCAACTAATTAATTTTGAGGGTTTAAGGCTGGATAAATCGATTGGCGAATCGATGACAAACGTTCAAAGGCAAAACTAGGCTTCAAAATCGAGTAATCAATCTATTCTGAAGGTCCAGAAGCAAAAATTAAGTAGGCGAATCGATTAGTGAATCAATTCATCGACTGCAGAATTTTATGCCAACTCTGAAGTGACATAACTCCTTCATATTATATTTGTTTTAAAAAATCACCTATCATTTTAAAGATAATTGAGTCTACTTTCAAATGAAATCTATTTCAAATCAAAATCATGTATATATTTTAAGGTATCATCAAAAAAGTAGACAGAGGTCAAAAACTTAAGATTTTGAAAAATGGACTTTTTGCATCTACTTTTAAAAGGGCATAATTGTTTCAAAACTTAGTTAATTTAGGCAAATAACTAATCTATCACAAGTTAATTAAGTCTATTATCATATGAAATAAGTTTCATAGATATTATATTTAGAAATTTTGAGTTATTTATAAAACATCACTCAAAGGTCATAGTCAAGATGATCATATAGCAACACATACCACATTTGTTTTATATTTTCATGACTTATAGATTTTATGAGTATTTAGGCATTAAATATTAAAGATAGAGTAGTTCATGATAATATAAGATGATTGCATAGGTTGAATAATCATGATGTGAAAAGGTAAAAGTTGTATGATATAATGGGTGATATAATGAACTTATTGTATTACTTATAGAATGAGATATATATATTGAAATCTGCTTTATGAATTGAGTACTATAATATGTATGAATACTTGTAACTATTCAAAAGGACATAATGATGTTGATAAATGTGGTGATACATATTGAAATTGAATTGTGACTAAATTGATTAAAACTTAAGCATTAATATTTAAATTGCATTGTGAATGGCATTAAAGATGAGAAATGTGATGGGGAAGATATTATGAATACTGAATGAAAAATTTTTTGTAACAAGGCAAGTATGGTATAAGGTTGATTCAAAAGAAATAAGGATGGAAATAAGCGGGTAGAATATAAGGTTGATTTAGCAAATAAAAGAAGGATGAATATATTTTATTTACAGTTTATCAATTAAAATAAAATATGATTTTGAGTATAATTAATCATGGGAATTATCATATGATACATTGAAAATGAAATAACTATGTATCAATCTTAGTGTTAATAGCTCTTATTTACTAATATGCTTATTTATGATGTAATTTATTAAAAGAGGGTAATCTGATCAATAAGTTATTATAAATTATTATTTCTATAAATTATTCACTCACTGAGTCCCAAACTCATTTATCCATGATTTATTTTTCAAATTTTCAAGTTGAACCTCTGCCTCCGCCTCTACCTCCTCAAAGTTAAGTTCTCTTAGAGTTCATTTATGATAGTATAGTAGCACAAACTCTTATATATAGTATATTTTAGGCCTCTAGTTTTGTCATAGATATGGGTAGAGATGTTTAAATTGATCTCCCATCTTTTGTAGAAAATATTGATAAATGCTTTCTTCCTAAAATGCCAATTACTTTATAAAGGCATGATATTTGTTATTTATGATGAAATTAATTAATTAGGGATAGACCGGTGGAAACCAAGTAAAGGATTCCACACTAATCGTAATTGGGTTAGGATTATGACATAAATAATTCAATTATTTAACTTAGTCAAAACAATTCAATTTAGGGTCATGACACAAATGTGCAAAAACTTCAAAGCAATAAAATGAAAAAAAAAATGCTTCAAAAGTGTCTGGCTAGAAGTAATTTGCAGCTAATGAAATAAAGGCTGACCCGTATCAAATTTATTGGAGAATGCAAACCCTCTTTTAGTTAAAATAATATAAAACCAGCAACCAACCCCGTGGGTTAGTATTTAATAAAAATAATAAAATTTTAAAACAATATAATAATTTATCTACATGTTAAAATATATTATTTAATTTATAAAAAAGAATGAAGTTTAAAAAATTATAAATTATGTGTTTTTATATTGTTTTAAACTTCATTCTATTATATGTAATTTGTATAATTATATAATAGCAAAAATGATGATAAAAAAAGAATATTTACGTTGTGTTTGGTATGATCAAATGAAAATAAGAATGAGAAAGAGAATAAGAATATAACAAAGAAATTTTTTTCATAATTATGATTGATATATGAAAATAATGTGAGAATAAAATGAAAATTGAGTATTTAATGACAATTAGATTCTTATTTATTTAAAAATACAATTTTAGAACTTATTAATATCACTTGTTTTTTAAATCAATATTAACTAAGTTTTTTTTATATAATTCTAATATTTCTTATCATAAAATAAATGATGAATTGTTAATATTACACTATTTTTATATCAATGAATAAAATCAGAGTAGTTAACCTAAGTTGCATTTACTTTTTTATTTTTTTCTCAAAAAATATTTTGCATGCACTTGTTTTTTAACTACATAATATTGCATAATTCATGAATTTTGTTTAATATTTATTATAATTATTTATTCATTTTATATATTCAAAAATTTACTATCTATCTCTATAACTGTATGTAAGTTTTAAAATTAATTAAGCTTAAATATATAAATAGATTTTATACAACCATTTACTCATATATTATTATTTTGTAAAAAAATTTCTATTTTTTTCTTTTTTTATCAAAACTTTTAGTTATATTTACTTTTTAATAACATATCATCTTCGTACATATAAATCATATAAACAATGTCTAATTGACAAAAAAAATTAATTTACACATGCACAACATTATTTGATCAATTAAGGCATTACTATTTTTTAGGTGTTTTTATATGAATGCATTTCAATATATGGTTTTTTCCAATTTTACATCTAAATATAAAATCAAATTCTAAAATAACAAATTATATAAAATATTTTCATAAATAACTTTTATTAATTTATATTATAATTCCTTCCTACTTTTGCATTGATTAATTCACCTATCTCTTTAATAAAAATGAAATAATAAAATAATTTTAACTTACACAAAATATTTTTATGATAAAAATGCTTGAAATGATATTTAAAGAAACTTCTTCTAACAAATGTAGAAAGATGACATATAATATTAAGAAAATATTAAAAATTTTAAATAGTCAATTTAATTGTAATTTTTCTAAATATTTTTATTACAAATATAAAATCTAATTAAGTCATTCAATTTATAATTTTTTATTAAATATTTAAATTATTTAAAATATTTGCAAATCATATTAAAAGAAGGATTTGATTTAGAAAAACTTTTTTTAACAATTTTAAATAACTTATTCATTAAAAACGTAAAAAGAGTAGTACATGTTTAGTGGAATAGACGAAATGAGGAAAAGGAGCATATGAATTATAAACCTTTGACAAAGTTTTAATTGACGTGTTTTTAATTTAAAAAATAACATTTAAAATTTTTTATCAAGAAAAGATTAAAAATATAAATAAAAATTAATTTAATTTTTTAAAAAAAATTTAAAAATAAATCATATGATTAAATCAATTTTTTAATAATTTTATATTAAAATTTTAATTTATTTAAAATATTTAAAATTTAGTGATATTGATATTTAAGTTGTGAACAATATAATTGCATACAAGAAAAGGACAAACAATTTGTGTGGTGTAAAGTAATAAAAAATTAGAATATGTAGTAAATTAATTAATTAATAAATTAATATTTTTTAAATTATTTCAAATATTTTTATGATAATATAATGATGTGGCATATCTATACTACTCGGAAATGTTGATGTTTGATCTTTAAATACCATGAGTGAACAAAAGAGATAAGAATAGTATACAATTAATCAAATAACAGAAATTGAAATTAATAAAATATTGATAAAATTTAAGTGAATAAATTTTATTTTCAACTTCAAATATTGTTATTAAAAAATATAATATGTAATTAATTGATTAAATTAATAATTTTTACACTACAATTTTAGTTTATTTAAAAAAGAGTAAAATTTATAATATTATATAGATACTGTTTAGGTTATAACATAAATGGATATGGGAAATAGAAAAAAATGAAATAAAACAAAGAGAGAAAAATCCTTGAGTCATTAAACAATAAGAGTTAAAAAATATATAATAAAATAAATTAATTTAAATAAATAAGATCTTTAAATTATTTAAAAAATTATCATAAAACTATGTTATAAATTAAAATATATAAAATTTATATCATTTAAAAGTATTTGAGTTGTAAATAATATAAGTAAAAAAATAAAAAAGCATAAAAAATAGTATATGAGGCATAAAGTCTTGATAAAGTTTCAATTTATATGTATTTAATTTGACATATAGCACATAAAACTTAAATAAAGAAAACATTAACAAAATATATATAAATAAATTTGATTTTAATCTTTAAATATTGTTATTAAAAGAGAGAATATGCAATTAATTAATAATTTCTACACTAAAATTTTAATTTATTTTAAATATTTTTATAAATTAAAAATAAATATATAACGTCATATTTATACTTATTAATAATATTAATCAATAAAAATGAATATGAAAATTGACAAACATGAAATAGAGGAAATAAAAAGAAAAAAATAATGGTTGTTATAAAATAATAAGAACTAAAAATAAAATATATATTAAAATAAATTAATTTAATTAAATAAAATTTTTAATTTATTTAAAATATTTTTATCATAAAAAATTCTATTATGTTAAAATTATATTATCTCATAATATTTAAGTTGTTAATAATATAAGTAAAAAATAAAAAAGGCATATAAAATAGTATATGAGATATAAAGATTTGATAAAATTCCAATTGATATATATTTAAATTAATATATAGTATTTAAAAATTGATATCAAGAAAAAATAAGTGAAATTTAAATAAATAAATTTTATTTTAATCTACAAATATTGTTATTAGAAAATAGAATATGTAATTAATTATTTTAATTAATAATTTCTATACTAAAATTTTAATTTTTTAAAATAAATTTTCATAAAATAAATCAAATGTTTAACATTAAATAAATTGTCATTAATTAATATAAGGTTTCAATTAACAATAATTAAGTGAGAGCACAAAATGTATTCTGTTTTATTGCTTTTGTGGGCCAGCAAAATAGGAAATCCATAAATCTTTCAAAATAGTTGGATTAGCCAATTTAATAAGCCCATAAATCACACAGCCTAACGTAGGTCCAAAATATGTGTGTTGCTGTGCAGCACATCTACCGAAATCTCTAGTAAAAATGGCGGGAAAATGATGCTTGAGCTGACATCTGGCAAAAAAAGGGCAGCAGCATTATTACCGCCCAAAAAATGTTTAAATCATAATCATAATAATAACTAGAACTAATTTTTCAACCATGCGATACACGGATATCTATTATTTTATTTAATATGAGGATAAAATTTATAAAATATAATAAAAAATTTTAAAATTTAATTTATCATATTTATTTTGTAATTATATTATATATTCAAATTTATAAGTGACAATTTTTTTAATATCAAAGTTAAAAATATGATATATAACTACGTTGTTTGATTAAATAATATTTTTAACCTAATATTTTTAATAATAAAAAATTTTATATTACATTCATATTAATTAATTATTTTCATGTTTAAGTTGTAATAAATAATCGTGTATAGGAATATACAAAAAAAGCATGTAATGATACAAATGTAAATTCTAAAAATTATTGCTATATTTATTGATAACCTTAAAATTTTTAAAATAATTTACTATATGTATAAATTAATTTTAAATTATCATCTATTCATATATTATCACACCATTTAAAATTTGTTAAAAACCTAATTATTGATAAATCTTTATTACTGTAGATTTTTTTAATGACATTTTATCTTATTATAGTGGGTTTTACACATCAAGTGAATCAAACCCTATTTTAATGATAATAAGAGTAGATATTCATTAGCATCGTATTGAATTCATTATTTTATTTTCAAATATTTATTGAAAATTGGATGAATTTATTCTTGATTATATAGAGTATAAACCAAATAAATAAATAAATGATTGATACAAAAATTATCTATCCCCGAACACACTTGTACCAGAGTGTGATGGACCAAAATGATATATTATACAACATCATCCTCAGTTATCAAAACAAGCACTTTTTTTTTTTTTTTTTTGGTCAGGGTTATAATTTTTAATCTTGCAAGTGAAAGCAAGTCAAACAACGAAAATAAGAAAAAGTCCTGAAATGAGAGAACAATAAAATGTGCTTCTAAACATTCACAACATATTGACAGCGCACTTAGAAAAAAGGCTATTGCCGCTGAAATGTTGCCATAATAATAATAATAATTGTCCAAAGAAATATAGAAGTTTAAAATTTTTCTTGTTCTATCCTAAAGACAATTAACATAAACTGAATGCGCCTACAAAACGAGTAAAGGAAGCATGCAATAGTATGCTATTTAATTTTCTTTCTTAAGTCGAGTATTATATATTTAGTTTTGTATCCATCATCTGAACACTCTCCATCACCAAAAATATGTGTCTTTCATCATTCCAATATATTCTTGATAGGAACTTCCTTTATTTCATTACTCAAGCTAGATTGGCCATCATTTTATATTTACCTCAATAGGAAACGCAAAGAAGTTCCATTATCATTCTATGAAATTATGGAATTATGCAAAAGAAAAAACAGAATCTCAAAGATCTGAAACCCATAAATTTTCCAAGTAGTATCTGGAAGAAAAAAAAGTAGAAAAAGAAAACAAATTTTTCATGTCATTAAAAGCAAATGGAGCGAAAAATAGATTCAGCAAAAACAAAAACACATGAAAAGAGTCAGAGCAACCCCCCCCCCCCTTAAGCAGAGCAATCAACAATAATTTGAAAAATGTCATCCAATCCCAATAATTTGTTACTAAATTGACTCAAATGAATGTTTTTTTTTTTTTGGCCAAGACAAAGATGAAATTACCCTATTTTAAGAGGAAGGATGCACCCCAAATGGAAAATCAATTTATCAGACACATCAAACAAAGAGATGAAATTGGATCAAAGAGATAAAATGAAGCTTCATACACCTCATAAACTGACAGAGGCAGTAGCACCTGAGTTAAGGTCGTCTTCAGCGATGCGTGTCTGGTGGCCTTCAATTCTTTCTCCTTGCGTTTTCTTCCTTGCAGAACCCATCAACGCTATAATGCTTCGATATAGGAAAATAAAAAAAAAAAAAAGAGATGAGAGTGAAAAAAACCACATATCAACGTGAATTGGAGGAGCAACAATAAAAAGGGGGAAAAAAAAACTTACCAAAATTTTTCGTCAATTAGCGCTTCTCTTGAAGGGAAGAATGAGAAATTTTAATGAGTGAGAAAATTAGGAAGAAAGGTTGAATCAATGCAATTTTAAACACCAGAAACGCAAAAGAATGAGAGAGCATCCTCTGTCCCTATTCTTTCCCACAAAAGAAGCAGTCAAAACAAATATTGCAAGAAGTGCTTTAAGCCTCTGTTTGGAACCGTAGAAGTTGGGGAGATAGAAGTGGGGGAGGAGAAGTTGGGGAAGAAATTCTGCATTTCACCCGTTTGGATGCAAGGGTGAAATGGGAGAAGAAAGAAGTTTTTGGTCAAAAAGAAAATGGGGCCCACGATAGTAATTTCTCTCCGGATGTGGGGAGAAATGAGGAGAAATGGCCAAATTTTTAACCCTTTTCCAGAATATACCCTCGGTTGCTTCTTAGACATCAAACCAGAAGTTACTGCTGTAAGTTCTTCCTTCACCATCTAGTTCGATCTCCACCTATCTGCTACTTCCGGAAGCTGCTCCAATCTCCTATTCCTTTTTGCGTGTGCTCTGGGAGCCGCCGCCATCTCAGCCGCATGCCGATCAGGTAATCAACTGTATATTGCTCTCTTCTCTGTCGTTGCTGTGATTTTGTAGTTTGTGAGCTGGGATGTCCGGAACTCACCGTTTTCCATGGATCTGCCCAAAATGGATGCCGGGTGGGAGTTGCTGCCGACGGAATCTAGCGTATTTGACGGACATCAGAGGTGAAGGTGGGACGAAGCCATGCATTCGAGGATGTTTGCAAAACTTGATGTTTGGATTAGGAGAGAGGGTGATTCTGTTCACAGGGCTAGTAAGAGATTTAGGAGTACAAGGATGATGTATTTCGGATTTAAATCATGTATATTCAAACTTGATATATATCGTATGTATACGGCAAACGAGTATTGCCCATGGGCTAGTTGTTGTCTTCTTGAAACACGGGCTTAAGATCTAGTGGGCACACAAGCATGGGGAATGGAATTGTTTATTCTGCATCTGCGCTTCATTTAAATTGGGGGTTTGAATTTATTGGTTTGTGTAATTCTTCACAAATTAATAAATTCAAATCTGTTATTTTAATAATATATCAATATAATTTATGTATTATAAAATTTTTCTTAAAAAATAAATTGGTAATGTTTCAAAAAAATTTATAATACATTGTTATGAAAGTGATGCACTAATATATCAATAAAGGAATGGGAAGGATTTATTCAACGGCTTTCAAGGGATAAGGGGGAAAAAATAATTGCGGATTAATCTTAACAAATAATGTAATATTTTTTTATTGTCTTTAGCATAATCTTAACAAATAATGTAATATTTTTTATTGTCTTTAGCATAATTTTATTACCCATAAGAATATTTTAGGTTTTAGTGTGCATGAAAATTTTATAAAAATATAAATCCATCTTAATCTCCCATGTCCGTCAGATATTTATTACATATTTATTTACAAGGTTATTATTTATTATTATATTATTTCAATAATAGAATCAATTATTCAATAAAAGTTTGGATATAGTAATTTTAATAAATAATAATAAATTTGAAGTTAATTTTTCTTCTCAAATAAAATTAGAATGAGATAATCGAATAATAAATGTCATTTCCTCTTCTAAAGGTACTTTAATTAAACTTACATTCACTTAATTTTATTTTTTTAGAAATACCTTATTTTAGAAATATTTTGTGAGAAATATTTCACTATAGAAATGTTTTAATATTTGTTGTAGAAATACTTAATTTTAGAAATTCTTTAATTGAAATATTGTAAGATTTTTTTAAAATATTTTAAAAAATATTATAATTGTGAGTAATAAATATTTGGGTTTTATTGTAGAAATAGAACTTGTATTTTTATAGATTTCATATTTTTAAAATACACATCTTTCTTTATTTCTTACAAATAAGGGTATGATGATCATTTTAAATAAATACAATTTATTTTTCTCCTAACTTCTTCGTTTTCAAACAAAAAAAAATCACTTCTCCTCTAATTTCTTTCTCTCATAACTTCTCTCTTTCCAAACAATATAAAAGAAATTATTCTCTCCTCCCACTTCTTTCTCTCCCAATTTCTTTCTACTCCCATTTCTCTCCAATGCAAACACATTGACACCATAAGTATTAGTGAGCGGGGAAATTTTTTAGCTTGAGTAACGACTTCCAAAAAGTGTTTTCGAGCATAAATTTTGAAATGTCACTTATCTCATTTCAAAATTTGAAATTTTTAGATTGATTGGTATGGGGCATTGATGGAGGTGAGAGGTAATAATTTCATATGCAACACGATAATCTGATATTAATATAACATATTTATTTAAATTTGGGTCAATATATTAATTCATTTAAGAATTTATATTAAATTTTAAAAATTTTATTTATAAAATAATTAATAATTTAATCATAATAAATATATATAATAAAGATATAAAATTATTAATTTGATAAAATAATAATAAAAATTTAAAATAAAGTTTTATTAATAATTAAAAATATTTCTTATAAAAAATAGTAAGTAATTAAATTTAATAAATAATTTTATAATATAAATTTATTAAATAAATTAATTAAATAACTTATTTTTTCATGTTTATTAAATAAATTGATTGGAATGAGATGAATCCCAATGGATACAACCACCTCTACGTTTACATACCCAATACGAATCGAACTTTGTTTTGTTGCGGTGTTTACCCCCATTTTTTTTACTTTCACTACACGTGTTAGACTCCAGGCATTTTTTTTACCGCCATTCATTGCTTTACTTTTCTTTTATAATTTTTTAATTTAATGCTGTCTTATACATTTTTTTTTTATTTGTATTGTTTACGATTCTAATTATATTGAGTAATAATGCAGATATAATGTAATATAACTTTTTATTATGATAATATTTTAAATAAATTAAATATTTTATTTAATAAAATTAGTTTATTCTACTATATCTTTTATTTTTTATTTTAATTTTTAATGCTTATTATTTTACAACTCCCTTATTATTTATTTTCTCTCTATCATTTGGTTTGTTTTATGCTTCCTACTTTTAATTATATTTCTATTCATTAAAATTATGAAGTAGTATAAATATAATATAATATATTTTATTTTTAATTTTTTAAAATTTATTATATTTTCTCTTTTTCTTTTTACTTTTTACTCCATGTATTATTTCTCTTCTTCTTTTTTGTTTCTTACATATTTTTCTCTTTTTTTAACTGTATCTCCTATTATTTATAACTGAAATACTAATATGATTAAATAGTATAAATATATTATATTTTATTTTATTTTTAACTTATTTAAATATTTTAAATAAATTAAAATATTAATTAATAAATTATAAAAAATTAATTATATAATTTATTTTTTAAATTAATATTTAAAATTTTAAATTAAATATATTTATTTAAATTTTCTTAATATTTATTAAATTAAATACATTAATTAAAACTTTGTCAAGATTTCATAACCCACACACTATTTTTCCTTCATTTTAATTACTATGTTATATACTTTTCATTTTTCATCCTTTTTCACTTTTGCTATTTAATGTTCAAATGTACTATCGTTGACTAATATAAATATAACATAATATATTTTTTATTATAAAAATATTTTTAATAAGTTAAATTTTCATTTGATTGAATTAATTTTTACATATTTTATTTTTAATTCTTATTATTTTATATCTCATATATTATTTCACTTATTCCTTATTTGTTTCATGACATGTTTTTCCTTTTTCTTTTTTATATTTACTTGTTATTTTCAACATAGACACTAAAATCACGATATACCATGAATATAACATGATATATTTATTTTTATTATTAAATATTTTAAAAAATAAAAGCTTTAATATAAAAGATATTAATGGAATTCGTTAATTATATATTCTTTTTAATAAAAATATTAAAAATTAAAATCATATTTATCCATATTAACTTTATCAACATTTTCTTAATATCAAATTTTAAGTATCATATTCAGATTAGATATGCGTTAATTGAGATTTTATCTTTTTTTTTATTTGCTCTATTGCATTATTCTCCCTTCTTTTTAATCTATCATGTTATTTGTAGTTTAGACACAGATTAGTATAAATATATAACATATTATATTTCCTTTTAATTATAAAATATTTGAAAGTTAAATTTAATTAAAGACTAAGATCAAATTTATTTACTTAAAATTTATGAATTTTTAATACCAATTTTTAGGTTATATATTTTAGATTAAATATATGTTCATTAAAATTTTATCAAGATTTACAATATTTTTATTTCTTTCACTTATTTTATTGCATATTTTTCTTTTTCATATTCATTTCTATTATTTACAACTCAATGTTAATATTACTAAATATTATAGTTATAATATGATATATTTTATTATTATCATACAATATGTAGATAGGTTAAAATTTTAACATAAGAAAAGAAAATTAGAATTAATAAATTTTTTGTTCTATTTTATAATAATATTATTTAAATAAAAAAATTAAATTTATTTATTAGTATTTTCTTAATATTAATTTTAAGGTGTTATATCTTATATTAAATTTACTCTAATCAATTTGAATTTTGTCAAAATTTTAATATATAACCTATAAATCTAACTTTTAATTAAAATATTATTCTCTTATTGAACGTATCTTACTCCATTACTATTCTTTCACTTTTTTTTGTCCACTCGCATTATTTAAATTCAAATTCTGTTAAATAGTATTCATATAAAAAATATATTTTTATCATAATAATATTTTAAATAAGTAAAATTTTTTATTTTATTGGAGTTATTAACTTTATATTTTATTTTTAACTTTTATTATTTTATAGCTGATAAAATATTTTTTCCATTTTATTTATTACATCACAAGTT
The DNA here is from genome assembly GCA_020226215.1 of Sindora glabra. Classification (NCBI taxonomy): domain Eukaryota; kingdom Viridiplantae; phylum Streptophyta; class Magnoliopsida; order Fabales; family Fabaceae; genus Sindora; species Sindora glabra. The sequence goes on from JAIUCU010000317.1 coordinate 27,911, forward strand.
TTTCTTTTTCTTTATGCATATTTACGCTATTAATAACTTTGATATCAATATCATTAAATAGTCTGAATAGAATATGATACAACTATTATTAAATATTTTAAATAAATTAACATTTTAATATAATGAGCAATAATAGAATTAATTAATTATATACTCTACTATTAATAAAGATTTTAAAGAATTAGAATCATATTTATCTACTTTAATTTTGTCAATATTTTCTTCATATCAATTCTCAAGTGATATATTTCATTGTAACTATATTTTAATTGGAATTTTATACTTTTTATTTATTTTATTATGTGTTTTTTTTATTTAATATATCCTATTATCTCCAACTTAAACACTAATGTCAAATAGTAGTATAAATATAATACAATATATCTTTTAAAAAATATTGGAAATAAGTTAAATTTAATTGAATTAATTAAATATATATTTTATTCTTAATTCTTCTTAGTTTACAGTTATGCACTATTTCTCTTTTTTTTTGCTCAATTGCATTTTTTCTCTTTTTCATATTCACTTTTCTTATTTATATCTTAAGCATTTGTATTTTTAAATACATTAAAATTTTAATATATAAAATATATATTGAATTAATTAGTTATATATTTTGTTTTTAAAAAAATATGGGAATTAAAATATTAAATTATATATTATATTATATTTTTATCATTTACGCATTTAAATTGTAAATAATTGGGTAAATTGGGAAAAAAAGGAAAAAATACAGTGAAGTAGATAAAAATATTAAATTTCAATGAATTTATATTTAATATGAAATATAACACTTGAAAATTTATATTAAGAAAATTGGATAAAATCAAAATAGATAAATACGATTTTAATTTTTAAATTTTTATTAAAAAATAGGATATGGAGTTAATTGATTAATTTACTACTTTTTATACAAAAGATCTAATTTATTTTAAATATTTAATAACAAAAATAAATATATTATATTAAAGTTATACTATTTAATGATATTAATATCAAAGTTATAAATATATATAAAAAATTTAAAATATAGTAAATAAAAAGAAAGAAAATATTATATTAGTTGTAAAGTGATAAAAATTAAAAATAGAATATATATAATTAATAGTTAATGAGTTTAATTAAATAAAAAATTTTATTTATTTAAAATATTTTTATGATAGAGAAAATATATTATTTTATCTTAATATGATTCAATGGTATATCAACATATTATTTTTATGATAAGATTTTATAGTACACATATTATTTCTCTCTCTCGTATATACTTCGATGTATATTTTTTTCCCTTTTGATGTCCATGTTGTTTACAATGTAAATATAATAAAAATATTCAAATAATAAAATAAAACTTATTTATTAAATATGTTTTCTTGATATCAATTTTTAAATGTTATATTTTATATTAAATTTACTAAAATCAATTTAGAATTTTTCAAAATTTTAATATATAATCTGTTAATTTATTTTTAATTAATTTATTTCACAAAACAATGTAAATTGTACTCTTTTATCAGAAGTATCTAAAAATAGAGATCAAATTTTTCTTATTTTGTAGATTTTTAAATATAATATTTTAAAATTTATGTACAAAACTTGTAAAAGAAGTTTTATAGTAAAGTTTCTGAAAAAAATTCTTATTCCTTGTATTTGAAAACTAACATGCTTTTTTTTAATAATTTTATTACTGCTAAGACTTTTATTCTTAAAAACAAAACAAAATTGAGTGATTAGTATACATATTTTCATAGTTATGCCTTTCTTTTTATATTTTTGTTGTGCAACATATTGTATTTGTAATACTCTTTTTATAATTAATTAATTTAATTATACCCAAAATTAAAAATTAATATTTTTAAATATCAATTCTGTCTCTAAATTTTTTATCTTTTATTCATCGACAAATATATAAATTTATTTAATAGTTAAATATATTAATAAATCTATGCAACACGTGGGGTTTAAGACTAGTAGTAAATAATAATCGAAGCAGAAAATGTGAAAAAGGTGAGAAAGAAGTGACGGGAAAATATTTTCCAAATGCTGACATCTGTCAAAAATGAATAAAAAATTGAGAAAACAGAACCCTGTTTTATCAGTTTAAAAGGGGAAATAGGGATTATATTGATAGATTAAATTAATTAATTAATTAACTAGTAGGAAACCCGTACTGTGCAAGGGATTCTTCAACAGAATTTATATCAAATGCTTATTAATTTAAATATATATATCATATTTAAGTAGATAAATTTTATTTTATAAATTTTAGATAAAAATGATTATTTTAATAAATATGTCAAAATGGTATTTAATTTCTATATTTATGTATCATCAAAATAATTATTAAATAAAATAATATAATTATAAATAAAAAATAATTATATTTTTATTGTAAAATTTGATAATTTGTAGAAAATAAATTTCAATATATTGGATTTTCTAAATTTAATGGTTAAAAACAAATAAATTATTTATTTAAATAATTAAATACACTATTTTAAGTTTAGAAATTCAAACCCTTCATTTGTCTTGACCATATAACAAAGGCTTAATAATATATATAAATTATAGTTACATTAAGTAATCCCTGTGGCAATTTTTCTTCAATCCAATACTAACTAACCATAACAACCCAATAATAGGCAGTCGAAGGCGGCTTAAATATAGATTTCAGTTTATTTCAAAATAAAAATAAAAAATATTTTTAGGTTTAGTCGATTGCAAGCGGAAGTCTATTAACCATCATTAACCAAATCCACCCAAAAATTTTGTTAAAATTTAAAAAAAATAACATCATTTTAAATATATTTTTAGATTTTTTTAATCCAAATCCTTTCCCTAATATACATTTATTATTTAATAATAGACCTGATCGAAATTATTTTTAACTGCTACAAACTAACTTGATCAATTAAATTCAGTTAGAGGTTATAATTTGGTCAATTTTATTTACATCTTTTAATAATTAGTTTAATTCAATCAAGTGGAATTGGATCACTTATCAACTCTAATCGACCGATTTTCACCCCTACTTCATAAAGAAACATCATCCAAATCACAAAATATTGAGGCATTAAATATTAAATTTATATTTCTCATCGTAAAGGTCATTAAAGTCAGTTCCACTAAAAAGATTTCAAAGATAAAATATATCAATGAAACAAAAGTAAAAGTGTAAAAGCTCACATATTAATATTTTATTATTTAAAATTAATATAAAATTTATCAAAATAAAAGTAATCAGTTTGAGGGCAATGCAGAATCGGAGATATAATTCTAAAATGTAAGCAAACATGAATCAATATATGATATGCAAAATCATATAGGCGCATATAGTAGACAAGACGCCAAAATTAAAAATATACCCACAATAGTATTATAGTGGTAGAAAGAAAAATTAAAGTACAGAAAAGCTACCATGCTTAATCTTAAAAAAGTCCAACACTTGTCTTAGAAAAGTGCATTTAAGAAGAAAACTTACTTGAGACAACGTATAAAAGAACACAGTACTGATGCAAGCAGATGTCAAAATGGTTTTTTACCCCAAAATAATGAAATGATAAGGAAATATTTGAGATATTGTCATCAGGGATATACCTATAAGCCGATACACAGGTCAAAGATGATGCGATGAAATACATAAATAATAATTTCTTATAATTAAAATAGCACAACGCACGTAACCATGAAGTAATTTAGATTCATATCTATGCAATTTAAAAGGAATCTTCATTAACTATCTTGGCCATAATGTTAGATTTGTCAGGTATAAATATTTTTTATCGTTTACCTGAAAAAATATGATAAACATTGAAGTTTGAATAATTACAATAGAATTCTGTCAGAAGAGTTAGTTCAGATATACTTGCAAGACCAATATGCCAAACATATCATACATATAATGGAAGAGTGGAAAAAAAATCTATCCTTAAGCATCAATCTAAATATCTTAGTAACAATTTCAAGGTTTTCATAAAACTAACATAAAAATTTTAAAGATGATATAACATAATAAGGAAACCCAAATAAGACATGGAAATGAAATAGCAAAATGGAATATACTATTTAGCACCAATATATTTAGAAGATAAATTAAGATGATTCAAGAAAATGCTAAATGACAGGGACCCTTGGTTTCATTAAACTATCAAGTGCATTTTTTGTAACAATTTCCTACTTCAACAAGTATACATTATAATGAAAAAGTTGGCAAAAATCTTAGTATTAGGAAGACATATGTAACACATACTGTAGCCAATTTATTAACACTAAGTTTCCGTAAAAAATTTGCAATACTCACTAAAATCGTTTTCTGATAACATGATATCAGTAATCAGTAACCTCGGTTTGATCAAAACTTCAGCAAACATGGACTTCAATTCGATTGGCTAGATCAATTAAAAAACCAAAAGCTAACATGGTCTTAGTCTAAAGGTTGTTCCATATGGACCAATTTACTCTGGTATGTTGTCTTTTATGCATCGCCTAAAAATGAAATCAAACCATCAAAGAACCTAATTAAAGATGGACATATAGAAAGCTTTAATATATTGAGCAAAAAAAAAGATATAGTTAATTAGGTTTGAGAGGAAACACTACAATTGAGGTGTCATTTCTGAAAATTTACAAAATTATGAAATAACACATTTACATGAATTCAAAAAACCTAAACATAACAGAAGTTGGCTTTTTTTCCTTCCCTAAGATGTGGAATTACAAACCTTCTTCAATGGCAATTGTAAAAGAATTTGATAATTCCCTGAAGAACCTCACATTAACATATCTTTCTTCGAAAGGTGGCAAAATAGCATTCCATATATCTATGAAATGATCTAATCTTATTATGCAATAATTATAAAAAAATTTAATTGATGATTTCCATATGGACTTGAATATTATGGCTAATAGTAAAGTACAGGGTGGCACGGTAACTTTTCATAAATGTAATTAAAAAAATGCATGTAAAAGTATGTGTAAAAGGTAGAAGAAGCATTATGGATAATAATTTCAAAAAAAAAAAGTGTTAAAATAAGCTTCAATAGGAAACTAAGGGGTCGTTTGGTTCATACGGGAACTAAGTTCCCATGGCAAATGAAATTTTATAGAAAGTTGATTTCCCATATGGACTTCCTGGGAAATCCCAAATTTTGTTTCGTTGACATGGAGCAAGTTCCATTTCCTAGTAAATAAATTCCTATATTTTTGTTTGGTTCAACTTTGTATTTCCTAAGATATAACAATGAAATGACCACAATAGCCTCATAAATAATATATTAACATATATTAATTGATTTCAATTTTTTTATGTGAAAAATGAGAGTCCCAAGCGTTATTACTATTCTCCGAGGCAAGAAAATGAAAGGACATGACATCGAAGTGACAAAATGCAATGGCTTGAATATGAAACAACGCACACGATGGGCGTTGCGGGGGCACAAAAAGGCCGAAACAGTAACAACACTTCGCATTCCATCTCAAAGCACAGTACCAGTGATCTCAAGAGGCAGGAAGACACCGTGCAAATCATCACCAAATATAGCAAGAAAAGACTCTAACGACCCTGAACAACCAGACAACATCATTTCTCGACATCGGAAGCTTAAAACAAGATCAAACAGTAACTCTGTACAAATGGGTTGTCCATAGGTAAACCCACCTCCTCTTTAGCATTGACTCTAGTACAAGCATTATATTTAACAACACTTGAACGTAAATGTCACAGTTTCCTTAGATTTGTGTTCCTATGTAAGTTCAAGGGAAACCCTAAAAGTTAGTACGACCACAGTATACTAAATATTTTGTTGCATGTTACTGTCACTCCACATAATATCTGTTTGTATGAGAAACAGAAAAATGGCACCGTGCATATTTCATTGTCTTTTTGACATTCTGTTCACATAAAAACAAACGGACATTAGGAAGTCATCTGATGCCTAAAAGTAAAGTGCTTTTCCATCGACATTACCTTTAATCATGTTTGATTTGTAAGTTTATCACCACAATGTGGCGGATGTTACTGTTCTCAACAAAACAATAACACCTCGTTTCATTAGCCTTTGATAGGGTAAACACCTTGGTTTTGTCAAGGTTTCCATTTAGTCACGAATCATCTTGTCTATATCTTGTGTTTTTTGGGCTGGCGTCTCTGTTTGCGGGCCAAACATAACCATGTCACCACGGTAGAGGTTCATAAAATAGTTATATCTCTGTTCTTGGCTCATGTTACTGTTTCCCGGTGAAATAGAAACACACCACTACCACGAGGTTACATTGTTAATTATACCGCATTTTGTTTGCTCATGATTGTTTTTGCTCGTTGTCAACACAGTAGAACTTTGTTAAACATGCATCTCTTGTTTTTTATTCATGTTACGGTTTCTTGCTACAACAGTCACACATTATTTCTCGTAGGTTACACCGTTAATCATACATCATTTTGTCAACTTATATTCCTTTTACTCGTTATCAACGCAGTAGAGATTCGTAAAATAGTTATTTCTCAAATCTTGATTCATGTTACTATTTCTTGGTGAAACAGCAACACATCTCTACCACGAGGTTGCATTGTTAGTCATACCTCATGTTATCTACTTGTGCATGTTTTTATTCTTTTTCAATATAGTAAAGTGTTATCAAACTCGCATATCTCATTTTTTCTGGCTCATGTTACTGTTTCTTGGTAAAACAGTAACACAGTGTTCCTTGGAAGTTCCACTATTAATCACACCTCATCTTCTCAACTTATGTTCCTATTGCTCGTTATGAACGCAGTAGAGATTCGTAAGACAGTTATATATCGGTTCTTGGCTCATGTTACTGTTTCTTGGTGAAACAGCAACACATCTCTACCAATAGATTGCATTGTTAGTCATACCTCATGTTGTTCACTTGTGCATATTTTTGTTCTTTTTCAATATAGTAGAGTGTTGTCAAACTCGCATATCTCATTTTTTCTAGCTCATGTTACTGTTTCTTGGTGAAACAGTAACACTAGTTCCTTGGAAGTTCTACTATTAATCATACCTCATCTTCTCAACTTATGTTCCTATTGCTCGTTATCAACGTAGTAGAGATTCGTAAGATAGTTATATATCGGTTCTTAGCTCATGTTATTATTTCTTGGTGAAACAGCAACACATCTCTACCACGAGGTTGCATTGTTAATCATACCTCATGTTGTCTACTTGTGCATATTTTTATTCCTTTTCAATATAGTAGAATGTTGTCAAACTTGCATATCTCATTTTTTGTGACTCATGTTACTGTTTCTTGGTGAAACAGTAACACATAGTTCCTTGGAAGTTCCACTGTTAATCACAACTCATTTTCTCAACTTATTTTCCTATTGCTCATTATCAACGTAGTAGAAATTCATAAAACAGTTATATATCGGTTCTTGGCTCATGTTACTGTTTCTTGGTGAAACAGCAATACATCTCTACCACGAGGTTGCATTGTTAGTCATACCTCATGTTGTCTACTTGTGCATGTTTTTGTTCTTTTTCAATATAGTAAAGTGTTGTCAAACTTGCATATCTCATTTTTTTTGGCTCATGTTACTTTTTCTTGGTGAAACAATAACACATAGTTCCTTGGAAGTTCCACTGTTAATCACACCTCATCTTCTCAACTTATGTTCCTATTGCTCGTTATCAACACAGTAGAGATTTGTAAGATAGTTATATATCGGTTCTTGGCTCATGTTACTGTTTCTTGGTGAAATAGAAACACACCACTGCCACGATGTTACATTATTATTCATACCTTACAAAGTAGCACTTATACATGTTTTTGCTCGTTGTTCATGTTTTTGCTCGTTGTTTGTTCAGTAGAGTTTTATTAAACATGTATATCTCATTTTTTATAGTGTGTTCTATTTCTTGATGAAACCGTAACACACTAGAAAGAATTGAAAGTTGCATTATTAATCATATCTTGTTTTGTCTATTTATGCTTGATTTAATGCTTGATTTGACATATGCTTGAACAGAAAGGCGCTAAAGCACTCACACAAGCAGATGATTATGAAGAAGAAACCCAAAAATTCCAGCAATACAGGTCCAATCTGTTAGAGTACATAAGGCAGGTTGATCAGCTTCAATTTGATAACAGACACATGATGGTGCTGTGACACAACCCATTTTGGGTCCTAATAAATGCAATAATAATAAAGGAACTAAATCACAGCATGTGTCGAAAGAGCGATGTTGAAATTCAGTCCATAATTGCTACCTTCTCGGAAAAGAATAATCATTTCAATATCAAGGGCGAACATCTCAGAATAACACTAACATCAGTGAAGTTTATTCTTGGAATAAGAGATGGAGACCAGCCCATCCAGACAACATTTGGCAAAAGGCCACGGTCAGACTTCGATATAAGGTGTTTCCGGGGCAAAGCACGGATGAGTAAACTAATAATATTCAACGCACTCGAAAAAGCAATACGAGGAACATCGGAGACTGACGTGCAGGATATCTCCCATCTTATGACATTGATGCTTCTAATCACCCTCTTCGTACCAAACAAGGCCCACACATTGGGTTGGTCATATATCAAATATGTAAAGGAAGTAGATGCAATAACATAATATGGGTGGTCACAACACATTCACGAACAACTAATGAATTATCTCAAAAAGGATAGCATCCCTAAGTAGCTGGCTGTGTCATGCTATTGCCAGTAAGTTAAAAATGTCAAAACTCCTTTTTACATGGTGCCCCTATCCTTTACATTATCTTCATTCATTTCCATTCATTTGAGTGAATGTTCCTATCTCTTTTTTGTATGTTTGTCGCAAGTCTTGGCTCATGTTATTGTTTTAGACTAAAAACAGTAACATGTTCCTGCTTTGTCTGTAAATGGTAACCCAAAGTTTTATGACATTTTGATTGTTAATATGATTTTAGTTAACAGTTATTTTTGAATTTTTCTTTCATGTTGATGACTGCATACAAGAATAACTTGTTTACCTCCAGTTTTTCTTGCTCTTTTTATTACTCCATCCTTGAATGCAACCTCTAAAGGAAACTAACATGACAAAATGAACGATTTATTGTCGACAGTATTGGCTATGTGAGATTACAAGCGTGCTGAGCAAGCATCACATCGAAAGAGTTCCAAGATGCCTCAAATGGGACCTGACGCTCCTTACACGCCAACTGAAGGGTCAACCTATCAGCCAGCTTCAGGTAACCGTATGAAAATGTCAACTTCTTATGAAGCCCGATACATGTTAGTACAAGAAAATATGTTACTGTCTATTTCCATGAAAAACAGTAACATTGAACAAGATGTTACTGTTTCAACGTGAAACAGTAACAGGTCCTTCTCTCCACATGTCTATTGTTAATTTGATCCTCATTCTAGCAATTTTCTTTATATTATGAATGGTGTTGCTATTTCATAACAAATAAAAGCATGCTATAGTTACAATGCAACATGTTACTGTATTTTTTGAAAAATAATAACATATGCCCTTTATCGATTTTAACAGTTAGTAATATTCGATTTGTTAATTTTTCCCCTTTCATTGACCTTATGTTAGGGTTTCCACGTAAAATAGTAATATATCGCGGGGTTCTACTGTTCTGGAGTGGAAACAGAAACATCTTTTGATTTTAATTTCTTTCCATTAACCATATATTATTTTATGCGTTTATTATGTTTCATAGTTAATAATTTTCCCATAATTATTATTATGCTAAAACTTTGTCCTTTATTTTCATGTTTCTGTTTCTCACCGAAACAGTAACATGCCGATTTACCACACTAACAGTAGAAATACTCTTATGTTTTAGATCGTAAATAGAGAAATTGAGCACACAGTACAAGAATACGACCTCCTCTACACAGAAGAAACAAATTTACGGTTAATTGAATTTGTTGACAAAATAAAATCATAGGACACACCCTCCCAATCAGAGGATTCGGAGTGCGATACTGAGACAGCATCGGCTCAGTACGTGATCCAATCCTGGACAACAAAGCTGGACCAGTTTGCCAATATTGCACTGTCCAAAAAAAGCAACAGAAGCAAAACAACGATGAAGTCCTACGGCTTAAGGATCAGCTCTTTAGTACAAACACAAAAATACTCAAACTGAAGGATGAATTGACGTCCTTTACTAAGAAACTTCAGACGTCAGAACAACAGACATAACAAAATGTAGAGACAATAGCTAAACTTAAACACGATAATGCATAGTTACAAGAGCAACTATCCACTGCAACAAGTGAGGCAGAAAACCTCAGGGCAATCAACGATAGTTTGGAAAATCATAATAAACAGCTCAATGCACAACTATCAGAACAAATTGTGCAGGTGGTTGAACAAGATGAGGTAGAAACCACCGAAGCTGATGAACAAGATATAGACGAGAAAAAGCAGCATTCAATGATAGCGAATATTAAAAAGAAAACAAGAAAAATAAAATCAGACGAAGAGTTCACGTACTCAGGGCCATTGAAAAAATGAACAAGATAAACAAATGTATGACAACGGAAAGCAACTGTTAAGGAGGTCTATGGGCAGAGTAAAGAGGCCCCTGTTATAATTGAAGATGATACACCAGCAGATAAAACTAAAAAAAAGTAAACTCATAAGGCAACGAATACTACAAAGTTGCTAGCTGCAAAATACCTGACCCAAGATGTCAAGAGTAAAATGGTGCAAATAAAATTGGCAGGAGACCCACAATAAGTTATGTCTTATTTTCTTCTCAATTCTTTGCATTTACTAGAAAGTTTTGCCTATTGCCTTGTCTAATCCCTATGCCAAATCACCATATGCAGTTTTTTTGTCTGGTCAATCCTCCAGCAGGATTTGTTCATAACCTTTGAGAAGTTGATGGGAGTAATGAATGAGAAGTCAATCACGAACAATGTATGTATCATCTGATTGTTTAAATGCATTATTATTTTGTCTTGTTCCACCCTCTAGCTATGTTACTATTTCTTCCCTAAATAGTAATAGGAACTTACTGAGCCTATTCGGTCTCAAAACGCATGGTTACTACTATATGGAGTGCAAACAGTTAGATACAATTATTCTTTTTGTTTCAACTGCTGGATTCTTGTGCTACTGTTTAGAGTTTGCCACCCTTATCAATCATCTAACAAGAACTAAACAATCAATGCAGATCATAGATGGCCATGCCTAAACTTTGAGCTTGGCTTCCACGAACAGTAAAAGGAAGATATTTGCATTCGACAGCTGCTGCTGGGTAAGATCCTGAATCCATTTCCCAAATATGAATCACAGAAGGCAGCATTGATTCTGACTTGGGTTAAAACTATATTGATAATCTTACATTATGAGCAACGCCAAATTTCTCCAGGAAGCCATGCAATTCAAATTCAATGCACATATGGAAGAAGCAATGGCTACAGATGTTGTTATCTTGCCAGCGAACTCCACGAGCGTGAATGACTTCAGAAACCCCAACCACTTCATACTTCTCATCCTAGATAATAAAGAGTGCAAATGAACACACTATAACTTGTTGCGGCCAAGAAGAGAGGGGGCATCGAATCCATACTTTCGTGATGCCACGATGGTGGTGAGTGATATTAAATACTACGATAGAATAGCAAGTGCTGTCACTTTTGATTTGACTAAAGTTGCATTGCTAGCCACATTCTTGAACCCTGTACCTTGTTATCTTATTAACGTTACTCTTTCCATCAAAGACAGTAACATATCATACTCACAATAAGACAACATTGTATCTCTCGTATGTAGCTTATAGCATGGTCTTCCGTTGGAGAAAACATGTCAAGTGTGATTCTATTAGATGATAAGTTGTTATTCGTTGATGTTGATGTTTCTGTTTCTTGTAAAAATAGTAACACTTTATTTTCTTGGAGTTTCATTTTTTTATTAAACTTCATTGGGCTATTTGTATGCTGGATGTGATTCTTTGCTGATGTTACTGTTGCCATAACAAAAAATAATAACTCATAACAATACAAGATGTTACACAGCCAGCAGTGTAGACAGTTGCATGGAGTTTTCATTTTTCATTTTTTTTTGGTTTGCTAACAACAGAAGGACTATTACAAGAAAAAGATGAATGAAGTCCTTGCACAGAGTGGACTGGATAAGAAGGTAGAGCTAGCCACCGCAGGTCTACCTTTTAAGATAATATCATACAAACGGGCACCTCAACAGGAAGAAATGTCGTAAGTAGCAAGTTCTTTTCTTATCCAAGGGTAATATGTCTAGTAGGTACCAAACTAACTCGTTACTATTTTCCAGGCAAGATTGTAAGATTTTCGTATGCTTGCATATAGAGAATATATTCAACAATAAAGAGTTTCAGGAATAATTTCCGTTGGAGGAAGTGATACAATACAGAGCAAAATTAGTTACTAAATTCCTCAAGAATTTCAGTCTTCCCAGCTGAAGTTGATTATTATGCACATATATAACACTAAAGTTAATTATTATGCACATATATAAAACTAAATTAATGTAAAACCATTGTCTTAGATATATTTAAAACTCAACTGTATCTATAACTCAATTGTAAATGTTAATCTTCTGTACAATTTAATCTTATATCTAGTTTATGTTAGCACTCAGACAACACATTGCCACATGAATTACGAACACCTGTGTTGATGTTACTCTTTTTTTACGGATTCAACAACATCCAGTTATGTGGTACTATTCGTAAGACCTACCCCTAATATTAGTATGAATGAAGGACATTCTTTGAAACAATCCTCAACGATAGACATGCACCTCTCACACATACGCAGGCCAATTTCCTGGGTGTTACTGTTTTCATCCAAAACAATAACATCCCCCAAATAGGCATTTCTTGATTCTTATTCGGAGAGGAACTTGTCAAGTGACATAAATAACTATCCAGACCCGACTTCTAGCCATCTGAAACCTCCCGGACTCAAGACTCAATAGCCTCGATGATGTTACTGTTTTCGTCCAAAACAGTAACATCCCCCAAATAGGCATTTCTTGGATCGGGTTCAAAACTCAACAGCTTCAATGATGGTACTGTTTTCGTCCAAAATAGTAACATCCCCCAAATAGGCATTTATTGGATCTTATCTGGAGAGGAACTTATCAAGTGACATAAATAACCACCCAAACCTGACTTCTAGCCATTTAAAACCTCTCAAGCTCAAAACTTAACAGCCTCGATGATATTACTGTTTTCGTTCAAAACAGTAACATCCCCTAAATAGGCATTTCTTAGATCTTATCCGGAGAGAAACGCGTCAAGTGACATAAATAACCACCCAAGCCCGACTTCCAGCCACCCGAAACCTCTCGGGCTCAAAACTCAATAGCCTCGATGATGTTACTATTTTCGTCCAAAATAATAACATCCCCCAAATAGGCATTTCTTGGATCTTATCCGGAGAGAAACATGTTAAGTGATATAAATAACCACTCAGACCCAACTTCCAGCCACCTGAAACTTCCCGGGCTCAAAACTCAACAGCCTCAATGATGTTACTGTTCTCATCTAAAATAGTAACATCCCTCAAATCGGCATTTATTAGATCTTATCTGGAGAGGAACTTATCAAGTGACATAAATAATCACTCAGACCTGACTTCTAGCCACCTAAAACCTCTGAGGCTCAAAACTCAACAGCCTCAATGATGTTACTATTTTTGCCCAAAATAGTAACATCCCCCAAATAGACATTTCTTGGATCTTATCCGGAGAGAAACGCGTCAAGTGACATAAATAACCACCCAGACCTAACTTCCAGCCACCTGAAACCTCCCGAGCTTAAAACTCAACAGCCTTGATAATGTTACTGTTTTCATCCAAAATAATAACATCCCCCAATTAGGCATTTCTTGGATCTTACTGGAGAGAAACGCGTCAAGTGACTTAAATAACCACCCAAACATAACTTTTAGCCACTCGAAACCTCTCGGGCTCAAAACTCAACAGCTTCGATGATGTTACTGTTTTCATCCAAAACAATAACATCCCTCAATTAGGCATTTCTTGGATCTTATCCGGGGAGAAATGCGTCAAGTGACATAAATAACCACCCAGACCCGACTTCCAACCACTTGAAACCTCCCGAGCTCAAAACTCAACAGCCTTGATGATGTTACTGTTTTCATCCAAAATAGTAACATCCCCCAAATAGGCATTTCTTGGATCTTATCCAGAGAGGAACTTGTCAAGTGACATAAATAACTACCCAGACCTGACTTCCAGCCCCCTGTAACCTCCCGGGCTCAAGACTCAATAGCCTCGATGATGTTACTGTTTTTGTCCAAAATAATAACATCCCATAAAAAGATATTTCTTAGATCTTATCCAGAGTAGAACTTGTCAAGTGACATAAATAACCACCCAGACCCAACTTCCATCCACCTATAACCCCTCGGGCACAAAACTCCAACAACCTCGATGATGTTACTGTTTCAAACTAATACAGTAACGTGCAGGTTGTTGGCCTGGTTTCTTAGGCGATGTAGCCAATGCATAACAGGCTCTACCCCAAAAGTGGAAATGCATCCAACTGAAGTTCATGAGCCACATTCCTGGGTGTTATTGTTTTCGTCTAAAATAGTAAAATCTCACAAAGAAGCAGTTGTTGGATCTTATCCAGAGAGAAATGCGTCAAGTTACATAATTAACTAACAAGACCTACATTCCAGCCACTTGTAATCCCCCCAGGATCAATTCTCCATCAGCAGCAATGATGTTACTATCTCCGACTAAAATAGTAACATGCAGATGGTTAGCCTGCTTTCTCAAGCAAAGTGGTCACTTAATAATGCACAGACCCCCAGCAATAAACATGTTTCTCTCACGCTACAACGGGTTGCATTCTTAGGTGTTACTGTTTTCGTCCAAAACAGTAACATCCAAGATAATGTGTAATCATGAGCGTTCTATGATGCACAAAATGGACTGAATTGTACTACAAGAGTCTCAATAGAATTGCAATGGGAAAAGAAAAGGAATGTATTGTTATATTCTACCAAAAGCTTAAGGAAATCCAGTTTAGTAGCTTATATACATTAACCAGAAGCCACATCAACTAATACATTATGGGATCCGATGTCAGATAAGTGTCCAAAAAATAGGTGCACATACAAAAGTTCAACAACATAACATGAGTTTAGTGAGTGTGTTGGCTCCTAATGACTACTAGTTTTCATAGAACTTCACTGATCTGGAAGTAACAAACCATGCACATAAGTAGCTCTGAAATCTACTGGAAGGCTAAAAAAGAAATCAACTTCTAGGGGGTTGAGAGCAATTTTCCTTGCCACATTCATAACTTGGGTAGGAGTTAACCCATCAATCTTCATAATCTCACTAGTCACTTGCATCCTTCTCCCTGCAAAATTAGATTCATGTTGGAAATAAGAAGCCAAGCGGCCTATATGTTTACTTGCATCCTCCATCACATCACCCATTCGTGCAAATCTAGAAGAGAATTCTCTCAAAACTTCTAAATTTTCTATCTTTGCCTTCTTTGACCTACGGTTTACTGGGGTGGTTGAGGAAGAAGTTCCCATCAGGGCACATGGAGGGACTGGGTAAGTGTCCTCCATGGAAAAAGTAGGAACATGTTCTTCTTGCTCTTCTTCTTCTCTATCCCTTATTTCATCTTCTATCCCCTTTAATGCATCTTGTGAATTTACAGCCTCATCTCCAATAGCTCTATCATTCTCAAATATTTTGGCTAAATCATTAAAAAATGAAAATGGTTTGTTTCTTAACCCCACGACATTTTTGTGGCTCTAGCATAAAAGAAAGGAAAACATAATAAGAGAAGAAAGTAAAACATTAAAAGCTGTCACCAATTAATAGAAATATACACAGACACACATATGTGCATAGAAGAAAAAGTATAATATAAAATATTACCTTCACGCATTCATCCTAGACTGGTTTTGAGCAAGTTACAAACTTCTCTTCATCATTCCATCCAAATTCATTGGCAGTTGGACCAAGCATCTCTGCAATAGCATTATATTGATTCCTCAAATACTTGATATGGGACTCGATGTGTGGTTTAGCTTTCATACCACACCTAGGAAGCTTTTGATCCATAAGTTGTTCTAACCTGTTATAAGCACCATTCTTAAATTGGCCATTGTCCGTTTTTCAATCACCCAGCTCCACAAGATCCATCATTGCACTAATTAGTGCACGATCCTCAGCGCTTCCCCATCTTGTACATCCTCTAGATAGGTTCGCACCCTCACCACCTTGGTTAATATTTCTTTGAGCTTTTGATTGACTCATCTATAAAGAAGGAAAGATAGAGAGAGAGAGGAAACATAGGAATTCGTTAAAGTGGCATTCTGCTCATGATTTAACAATTTATGATGATCATACTACTAGTTCAATAAAAAGTGAAGTCATTAATCAGATCTTATTACAAATTTAGATAAAAATAATACAAGAATAAAGTGTACATTATCTATCAATCCATAAATGCAATACAAATAAAATACGCTACATAGTTTTTGCTAAACCCTGTTCAATGATGTGGTGTCATGTAATCATGCATTGTACATCTCATTGGCAAGATCATGTCTGAATGTACTCCATGTAGCACTAGATTCTATAATCCCAATATTAAGTTCACTATTGTCTTCTTCCTCACCATCCACAAGCAAGGGCTCTATAAGATCCATACTCATGTATGTTCGAATGAAATTATACATCAATGCGCAAGCCAAGATAATTCTACCCATAGTTCTCCTAGGGTACCAAGTTGTACATCTTAGAATACCCTATTTCATTTTTGACAATCCAAAACACCTCTCAATAACATTTCTTGCTTGAGAATGTTTCATATTAAAATATTCCTCAACAGATACTGGTTAAACACCACTCTTCCACACACTTAGATGATATCTTTGGCCTTTAAATGGTGTTAGAAAACCCTCACAATTCATGTATCCGACATCACACAAATAGTAGTTGCCTATAATTAATCAACATAAGTGCTAAGTAGTTTCATCTCAAATAAGCTCCTTGGTTTAGATTGAGCAATGTCAAGGTACCTATGTTATTACCTTATGGAACTATCAAAGCATTTTTTCTAGAGAGTACATCTCGAAGCACTCTATTGTCATGTGCGGACCCCTCCCAACCAGGCAATATATAAATAAATTGCAAATCCCACGTGCACGCAGCTAACACATTAGTAATGAGTTCTCCTTTTCTATTCCTGAATCTAACTTTATCTTTATCCCCAACACGAACCTTAATATGACTTCCATCCAAAGCACCTAAGCAATTCTGTAGTATGTATATATATAACTTATTAATAGATACTGTATATATTTATAAATATTTACACATTCATCTAATCTTCTTAAAAATTCTAACTTACCTTAAACCATTTCCACCTCTCATCTTGGCAATTCTCTGTCACTGGCTCAGGTTTCTTTAATAGAATATCATGGCATCTAAGGACAGTGTGGAGAACTGAATTGAAGTGCCTAGATATTGTCTCACCACTTCTCCTAAAATACAATTGAGTTCTTTGATTCTTTGTGTCATGAGAAAGTGTGAATAGAAATAAAGCAATCATTTCTTCTAAACTAGTATTCCTATTTCCTTGTAACTTACCAACATCTCTAAGCATATCACATAACTTAGAAAAACAGGCTCTATTCATCCTAAGGTTGTCCAAGCATGCTAAGTCACTTTCTTGAATCATTGGCCTGAGATTTAAAAGCCTAGCATAATATCTTTCTTCAGCACAACTGTCAAATATATATGATATAGGCTTAGGCAATCTAATGTCTAAAAAGGACAGAAGATACAAAAATTCAGAAATAGCCTCCAAAATCATGAGCATCATCTGTGTGTATAACACAATACATGTAGTAGCAATCTTCTTCTTTTTACTCAATGGTAAGCGAGCCATAATTGTATGACATAGGTAAATTACATGCAAGAATGTTATAAGTTAGAAGAGCAATAAAAATATGGTTAGCCACTTTGAGTAATTTAAATTCAACAAATACCATTCATCTTTTTCAAGGTAGTCAATAGGCAAACAACAATGATATCATATCCAGAACCTTTTATAAGCTCTGCCGTGGGGATGGATTAAACATCCCAATTTGCTAAACCATAAGCATACACCCTTTTTTGTCAAATTCTACCATTATTTTATTACTATTCGTATTCCGACGCTACAGCTTCTATTCTTTGATGGAAAGTCGGGAAGGATAAAAATTTTCAAATATGAAGGCCGTAGCTTACTTAATAGAAAAAGAGGAAATATAATGAGCAAGGTCATCAAGGCTTACCAGAAATCGCTAGTATCGTTGTCGGGAACTGCAGCTAGGATTGAGAGGAGATGAGAGAAGCTCGAGAATCAAAAATCGCTAGTACCGTTGCCGAAAACTGCTGCTAGGGTTGAGAGAAGATAGGAGGTGCTCGAGAAATAACAACATACACGAAGAAATGAATCCTGATATTCAAATTATAAGGGTAAAATTGATATTAATTAATTTTAATAAGGTCATTTTTGTCCATAAATTAATTGAAAACGCAGGTAATAAAACTTACTCAGAGGGAGTGGGTAAGTGATCTCCTATATTTTATGGGAAATACAAGTTCCCGGGAAGATCCATTTCCTCCCATTTGCACAACCAAACAACTCTATGGTAGTCTATATCCTGAGAAGTCCAATTTCCCATATTGTTGCTGCGAACCAAATGACCCCTAAGTATCAATTGTCTCAAAAATGGCTCAGAGAAAGAGCTAGAACTAAAATCACCAACCCATCTTTTATATTCTCCACAGGTACAACATACAATCAATCAAACATCTAAGAGTAAAAAACAAACATCAAATCAATATAAAAATAGGAAAGTTGAGGGTTTAGGACACGACAATCCAATAAGCAACACAAATGCTTAAAAATCTTTGTAGTTTGGCATTATACCCAGAACTCCCTTTTATCTATAATTCATGTATGCATTACCTAACATGGTGGTCAAACTTGGAAGTTTATGCCCATTTATACAATATATCAAAGATAAAAACTAAAATTAATAGTAAAAGTCCCATATATACCCAATACAAAATTAAAGGGAAAATGCAGTTCAAATGAATATGAAAGGCAAATATTCACATCACCACTCACAATAAATTGAACTATAATGAAAGGTAACAAAGAGAGAAGAAACCCCCTCCAGTGGGAGAAACTTAATAAAGGTTTTGTCCATTACAAAGTGATTTTGCTGGATAGCATTATCATCCACCATGTCATAATCTGTTTATGTGCTTATAAAGTTTTAAGGTATGTAGATATTAAAATGGAAGAGTAGTTATTAGGCGAAGGAAAAAGAAAACACTTACAATCAAATTTCTTTCCGCTTAATATGAGTTTTCTCAGTCAAACAAAACACAATAGCCAATCATGAAGTTTTTTGCAAAAAAATATTAAGAACGAAAGTCTAGACAATTACTGCTCCATGCAGAAACAACACACGATAAATATCCAAAATAATACAACGTTTAGAATAAAGTATATAATTAGTAATGCATTGATATAAAGAAAACAATGGTATAATTTTGTAATGTTTATCGTTAATTTTTGTCTCAACTAAATTATCTCTCATACTGAGCTCAAAATTGGAATCCTTTGTTATGATTCAAATAAATAAATATATATATATTGCCTAAAGAATTTATTCAAATATTTCTTTAAAATCAAATCTGAGCATCTCGCTTTTACTCTATCGAATCCTTTGTTATGATCTCCTTTTACCAAAAATCATTTGAAATAATCCACAAGTAGGGGGAAAAAAAAGAAAACTTAATTTGCTTACTAAACCTATAGTGGAGCATGCCAATAGTGACAATAACAAAGTCATGGTGCATTGGTATGCCCATGGTGAAAGAAATTTAAAGAATGAAAAAGGAAGAGCTTGTAGAAAGGAGAAAAAAAATATGGTAAAAAGTGTAACATTCAAAGAAAAAAATAAGAAACTTGAAAATTTTTAAATGAAAACTTAAAAGCACAATCAAAAGAATATAAAATAAATTCCAATTTTACCTAGATCTCAATCAAGATATAATTAATTTTTTTAAATTATATCTTCTTATCCAACAATTATAATTAGTCAAATATAATTATCCAAATTGTGTAAAAATCTTTCTACATTGCAATCCAAAATATTCAAAATTGAATTAAATTTTAAAATCAAATAAATGAAAAAAGCACTTTGTAGAGGCAAATTCAAATTTTAAAAACCTCCACAACATGATTAACTCAAAATATCAAGAATAATTGAAATTAAATGAATTTTCGAAATATGTGCAATGCAAAACCTTAACAAAATGAAATAATCAAATAATAATAATTTTAAAATATGCAGAGAAAATTAATGAAGATAACTTCAATTTTCCGGATAACAAGAATCACTTTAGCTTCCTTGTTCTCATATTAAATTGAGAAAGTGTTAAAAATGAAAAAGTTGACCAACAGAAAGATTGAGGTGAGAAGAAAAAGAAAATGTGAGGGAAAACAACAAAATGAAATGAAATTGTAACCAAAAAAATTCAAAGAAGATATTGATATATGAAGAAAATTATTGAAAATATTAAAATAAAGAATTAAGAAAACTGCATCCACGCTTCTAACTTTTTTAAATCAAAAAGGAAAGAGAAAATCACATCCCATTCAGCAACAACAAATAATTATAAAACCCAAAAATTAAATTGAAACTCGGCAGTTTTTTATCAAAAATTTTAATTTTAAGGGCTTCAAAAGTTCCAGCAACAAAAATAATGGAATAAAACCATAACAAAAAAGGGAAAAAATATTACAAGAAATTTCCGCAAAATAAGAGAGAACTCACCGAGAAGTTGAAGGAAGATAAGCAGCTAGTGTAAAGGCCATCAGCTCCTGCCAGAAATTTCATCACATGTGCAATACGTGTTGCAAGGATTAGACAACTATAGGTGTCCACGCCAAGAATTAGAACATACTAACCAAGTCAGAGAAATCAACCAATAATTCAACCAGAGTAGGCTTTGAAATGTCAAGCTAAAATTCTATATTGCATTAATTAGTAGGTGAATGGCTGGCCTGTAACATCCCTCATCGATCACAAATAATTTTAGATAAGGAATTCAGGAGAAAAAATATGTGCCAAATCTTGTGGTTCAAATCCATTAAAAACAAGAGTCAATTTAACGATGAAAATAAGCTAAACATGTCAACATAGATAGACATGGCTTTTAGAAAATTAAATGTCACCAAAAAGCTTAATTTTAAAAATAAATCTTGAAGCTCCTTGAGATAGAAGCACATGAACCACATGAATCTGCAAAGCTATTTTAGATCAGTAAGTAAAAAACTCTAAAAGCACAATCTTATAAAGAACAACTAAAAAAAAAAACACTAAACATTAAACTAACAACAAATATAAATCGAACTTCCGCTTGCAGCGTGTAGAAAACTTCCATCCATAAATTATGCAGAATGTACATAACTTATAAAATACAAATATAAGCAAAAATGGAAGAAAATTCCAAATAAAAAATAACTGAGAAATTAAACATTCCAAAAATTACAAAATATTATAAAAATGAAAAAAAAATTCAAATAACATAACCCTTATAAAAACATTCTTCCAAGTCACAGTCACTCACAAAACTCGATAGGCATTGTCGATGATCTCAAGTGAAAAAATCATAATCAGATGAAATCTACTTGGAGAGAAAAAACTATTGGATTATAACCGCATAAAACAAATCTAATAGAATAAAACCACTAAAAAATATTGAAAAAATCTACCGTAAAAATCAGAACTATCACAACCTAATTTTGAATCATCATAATTGATGTAAATATATTAATCAGATATGTTTACAACCATTTATAAACCAGTCTAACTTATAAAACTAACTTTTTTCTAAGATATACGTACATGATGCAAAAACACAAAATTGAAAATTTTACTAATTTTTTTAGAATTTTATATCAAATCAAAAAACTATCTTTAGAATTGATGAGGTTTATTATTTTAAATATATTTTTTAAAACCATCAGTTAGAATAAAAAAAATTTTGGAATCACAATCTAAGTCAAATAGAAAAAGTTTTCTTTTTTGATTTAGAAATAGTGACATGATTTCAAAAAGAAATATTTATTCATTAGAAGATCACTAAGGCTGACTATACCTTTTTTGTCAAAATAACTGTAATGATGCAGTAGCAAATCAATGTAGATATATAAATTAGCCAATAAAAATAGAATGGTAGCTATCAATCTAACTAATCATTGAAGCATCAAAATAAAAACTCATGTCAAACACATTAACCTCAATTGGAGTAAGTGAAACATACTCATACTTAGTGATATATTGCTAGTACCGTTCACTATCTATGATCCAAGAATGAGATAGTAATTAATTAATTTTTAGTTAGACTAAAAACTTATTAATTGGACTTATTATTATTATTATTATTATTATTATATATATATATATATATATTATCAATTGTTGATGTGTATGTCGTAAGAGTCAATCATAAGATGATTGTAATAACGCACAATGTATTACGTTTTATTTTAAGCAACATAATTATTATATTTTATTTTATTTTGCTTTAATATTTGTGCAATTTTTAACTTAAATATAATAATTGTCTCTAGAATAGTTTTGTTATTCTTAAAATGTTTATTGTTGAACATTATTGCAAAAAGGATAACAATAATACATTGAGACTATCATATATGGTGATTTATTTGAATTTGAATATGGATAATAGTGATATTCGATTGTCAAATATTAGGTCCAACTTAACTAGGTTATTTCAATAGGATTGGAACTTAGAAGCATAGAGTTAAGCCTTAGTTCATGAGATAGACTAGAATAAGTGTTGTTTACCTAACTATCCAAGAATTGTATATAATGCAATTAACAAGTGCTACCTATCTAAATAACTAAATCTTAAGTGATCAGCCAAAGTTAACTTAAGGTTTTAGCGAAATATAGATCTTAGCCCACTAGAAATTCTTGACACTATGACTTTTCATATTAATAGTGAGGGCTATTAATTTGAACAAAATAATGGGAGGTGCATTTAATAAAAGACCTTATTAAATGTTTAAAAACTTAATACTTACTTTACATATTTCTATCGTAGATTATCAATGGCTAATACATCAAATAACTTGTCACTGCAATCAATCCTTAAGAAGGACAAACTAAATGGGACAAGCTTCCTAAACTGGTATAGGAATTTGAGGATAGTCCTCAAACATAAGCAAAAAATGTATATCCTAGAGGAACTTGTTTCTCAATAACTCAATTTTAATGCTCCACATGCTCAAAAGGATGCTTATAAGAAGCATCATGATGATGCTTTGGATGTCAGTTGCCTCATATTGACCACTATGGACTCTGAGCTTCAAAAGTGACATGAGAACATAGAAGCTTATGGCATGCTTGAGCATCTTAAAAAGCTTTATGAAAGCCAAGCTCAGCATGAGAGGTTTAAGATGACCAAAGCATTGTTTCAATGCAGATTGACAGAGGGAAACCCTATAAGGCCTCACATACTCAAAATGATTAGGTATGTTGAGAACCTTGAAAGGTTACATGCTCCATTGGGCTAAGAGTTAGCCATTAACTTAATTATGTAATCGTTACCATAGAGTTATAATCAATTTGTCATAAATTACAACATAAATTAAATTGACAAATCACTGCCAAAATTGTTAAGCATGTTAAAAACTACTGAACAAAATTTATAAAAAGCTAAGCCCGAAACCATAATAATGGTTCAAAAGGGTAAGGGTAAAGGCAAAGGCAAAGGCATGGATAATAATGAGATGGATTCTAAATCCAAGGGTAAGCTTAAGTCTAAGTCTTCTGCACTAAAACTTAAAGGGGTATGGCTAAGGAAGGGAAATGCTTCCATTAAGGTGAGTCTGGCCATTGGAAGAGAAACTACAAGATTTATCTAGAAGATTTGAAAAAGAAAAAGGGAAGTAAGACTTCTACTTCAGGTATTTATGTTATAAAGATTAATGTTTCTACTTCTACATCTTGGCTATTATATATTGGATATGATTCTTACATTTATACAAATGTGCAAAACTACAAAGGCGTAGAACTCTGACTAAAGATGAAGTAGACCTACAATTTAGTAATAAAGTAAAATTTATTGCCTTAGTTATAGGAACATATCATCTATCCCTGCTTTATAGCTTAGTGATTGAATTAGAGGAATGTTATTTTGTGCTTGCTATTAGTAAGAATATTATTTCTGTTTCTTGTTTGGACAAGAAAGGTTTTTCATTTTTAATAAAAGACAAAAGTTATTTAGTTTATTTAAATGAAATATTTTATTATAGTGCATAAATGTTTAATGGACTCTATATTCTTGATCTTAAAATGCTTGTCTATAACATAAACACCAAGCAATTTAAATCAAATGATTTAAATCCAACCTATCTCTGGCATTGTCATTTGAGCCATATAAATGAGAAACACATATCCAAACTCCATAAAGATGGATTCTTGGATCCATTTGATTTTGAATCATATGACTTATGTGAATCCTATTTATTAGGCAAGACGACTAAAGCTCCATTCATTAGATATAATGAAAGGATCAATGATCTATTAAGTCTCATACATAGTAATTTATGTGGGCTTATTATTTCATCTGCTAGAGGAGGTTTTTAATACTTCATTACTTTTACTGATGATTTCAATATATATGAATATATGTATTTTACGAAACACAAATCAGAATCCTTTGAAAAGTTTAAAGAATTCAAGAATGAAGTACAAAACTAACTTGGCAAAAATATTAAAACACTTTAATTAAATTGAGGCGGAGAATACTTAAGTTAAGAATTTGATGACTATCTAAAGTAGTATGGTATAGTATCATAACTCACTCCACCTAGAACACCATAATAGAATGGTGTCTCAAAAAGGAGAAATCATACCTTATTAGATATGACACGATTTATGATGAGTCATGTAGATTTTCCAACTTCCTTTTGGGGGTATTCTCTAAAAACAACTGCTTTTATGCTCAACCATGTTCCTTTTAAAATGGTTCAAAAAAACTACATATAAGATATGGACTGAGAAACATCCTAACTTATCTTTCATGAAGATTTAGGGTTATAAGGCTTACATAAAACTTCAAGCCTTTGATAAGCTTGGACCCAAATTGGATAAGTACTGCTTTGTATGGTATCCTAAGGAAACTAAGGGATACTAGTTCTACAATCCCTCTAAGGGAAAAATATTTATTGCATAAACTGGTATTTTTATTGAAAGAAAGTTTATCTTGAAGAAAAATAGTGGGAGGAAAGTAAAAATCGAAAAAGTTTGAAACTTACAAAATAACACTAAACTTGCAATAGAGCATGAACAAAGAGTGTAAGAAGTTGTAGCTTGGGAAGTAGCTTAAGTTACATAAGGCCCACGTATGTCTAGTAGGACACACCATGAGCCTAAGAAATATGGATTTTTTATTACTCAACATGGTGATGTATTGCTCATGGATCAAAATGAACTCACAACCTACCAAAAAGCTATTAAAGGGATTAACTCTAAAAAGTGGCTCGAAGCCATGAGATCTGAGATGGATTCCATGTCTACTCACCAAGTATAGACTTTGGTTGACCCACCAGAAGAGGTAAAACCCATTAGGTGCAAATAGATTTTTAAGAAGAAAACTGACATGGATGGTAATATACAAACCTTTGAAGAGTGATTAGTCGTAAAAGGTTATAAGCAAATTCAAGGTAGAGATTAGGATGAAACCTATTCCCTAATTATCATGCTTAAATCTATTTAGATCTTACTTGCTGTTACGACCTCTTATGATTACGAAATTTAGCAAATGAATATCAAAACTATTTTTCTTAATGGAAAACTCCTTGAGAATGTGTACATAACACAATTGGAGGGTTTTATCACTCCTTAAAATACTGGAAAAATATGTAAGTTACAACGATCAATTTATGGATTAAAGTAAGCTTCACAAAGTTGGAATCTTTATTTTGATAAGGCAATCAAAGAATTTAATTTCATAAAAAATGAAGATGAATCTTGTATTTACAAAAAGGTTAATAGGAGTACAATTATTTTTCTTGTATTATATATGGACAACATACTACTCATTAAAAATAATATCCCTACACTACAGACTGTAAAGACTTAGTTAGAGAATCGTTTCTCGATGAAAGACTTAGGTGAAGGTACCTATATATTGGGTATTAAGATTTATAGAGATGATTAAGAAAATTACTTAGCTTAAGTCAAAGTACATACATAGATAAAGTGTTAAAATGTTTTAACATGCAATAATCCAAAAAGGAATTTTTGCCTATATTTCATGGCATAAATTAGTCAAAGCTCAATGTCTTATGATATAAGATAAGAGGGATCGCATGAATAAGATACCATATGCATCAACAATTAGATCTATCATGTATGCTATGCTATGTACTCATCCTAATGTCTCATATGCCTTAAGCATGATGAGTAGAGACCAATCAAATCTAGGTGAACCTCATTAGGTTACTATTAAGAACATCCTTAAGTACTTACAAAGGACTAAGGATTCATTCTTAATATATGGAGTTGAAGAAGAACTTATTGTAAAAGGTTATACTGATGCTAGTTTCCAATCTAATAAAGATAACTTTATATTACAGTCAAGTTATGTATTTTGCCTGAATGATGGTATTGTATGCTGGAAGAGTTCAAAGTAGGAAACAGTGTCTGATTCTACTACAGAAGCTAAGTATATTGTTATCTCTGGTGCGTCAAAGGAGGCTATTTGAATAAAAAAGTTCATTATTAAATTTGGCATTGTTCCTAGCATTATAAATCTAATGGAACTCTATTGTGATAACAATGGGGCCATTGTATAAGTCAGGGAACCTAGATCTCACCAGCGATCCAAGCATATAGTTTGATGCTTCCATCTTATTTGTGAAATCGTTAATAGAGGAGATGTGAAAATATATAAAGTACTAACAGACGATAACATCGCTAACCTATTGACTAAGCCTCTTACGCAGAAAAAATATGATACTTATACTAGGTCACTCAATATTAGATACATGAATGATTAGCTCTAGTCCAAGTGAGAGATTGTTAATGTGTGTATCCTAGGAGTCAATCATAAGATGATTGTAATAATACATAATGTATTACATTTTATTTTAAGTAATATAATTATTATATTTTATTTTATTTTATTTTAATATTTGCACAATTTATAACTTAAATATAATAATTATCCCTAAAATAGTTTTGCTATTCCTAAAATGTCTATAGTTGAATATTATTTTAAAAAGGATAATAATAATACATTGAGATTATCATGTACAGTGACTGATAATTATAAATTATGAATATATAATATCAAGTTAATATATGAGTACATTGTTAGTGAATAGATGTACTAGACTAATCCATTATAAAAATACTACATGGATTATTATGTGTCATTAGCTATTCTCATGTGACCACAATGTACGTAATCATTTGATGTAAAGTCATTACGGTTCCCTACATGAGGGGTCACATACTTTGATGTCATCCTATATCATCTTTAATTAGAATAACATATAGGACATTGATTAGGTGTGTCACAAATCATGCAGAGGGATGTGAGTGATGTAGATGGGATTGTGTTACTTCTATATAAATGAAAGATATCCTTATGCCTCTTGATTAAGTGAGACTTAGAAATATATGGTTATGCTCAACTCGATTAATATATGATATTAATCATTTATTTAAGTTAGTCTACTTAATATTAAGAAATATAAATTAAACATTAATGAGGATGACATACTCCATACCTCTAGTTCGATTTGGATATCATTACAAAAGAGATTGTGATGCAAAGCATTAATTACACATTAGGTGAATGTCGAATCACATACATTCTTATTACTTGGGTGGTAGTGACGTATTACTAGATATTGCTCATTATCTATGGTTTAATGATAGTTCATTGCTAACGTAGTAGGAACTTACAAGATCATATAAAAGGAGTAAGAATGAGATAATAATTAATTAATTTTTAGTTAAAGTAAAAACTTATTAATTGGACTTGTTATTTTATATATATATTATTAAAGTAATAATGTATATATATTATTATTCATGTAATATATATTTAATATTACATTATATGATATTATCTGATATTAAAGTAATATTAGATAATTATACTATGAGATAATGTTATTATCTAATAATATTTAGTTATTAATATTAAAGTAATATTAGATAATTAATAGATAAATTTTATCTCTCCTCACTCTCACTATGTTAGAGATGAGGTATTAATGATTAAGTAAAATTAAGACTAGTTGCGGTTTCCCTAGTAGGACTTTATAAAAAAGGGCATAAGGCACCTTTTTTTGTATGAAAACAAGAAAATTCGCCCTAACAAAACCACACAAAAAAACCTTACAAAACCACACTAAATCCTTTCTTTTTTATGTGAGAGACGAATCCTAACAGATTTATGGAGGTTGAAAAGTCACCATTCACTCTATGTGGATATTATAAAGACACTATCACCTTATTATGCCCATGATGCGGATCTACACTCTAAGAGATAATCTTTAATTCTTGATTTATATTCCTGTGCATTAATCCGTGGTAAGGTTTCACATGACATAATTTGAAAAATTAGTTTTTTACTACACTACATGATGTATATGAAACCCAACACTTAGGTTGTAGAATGTTAAGTAAAATGCGTACCATAAAAGGTGCTAGTACAATAGCTAGAGGTGATTGGGGCACTGGTGGTGCAAGTGGTTCTAGTATTAAAGAAACAAATGCTAGTGCTAATGGAATAGATAGAGTAATAGCCAATTCTATAGGTGTGTCAAGTAAACTAAGATCTAACATAACAATATTTAAAGTACATTATCCACATATGAAAAGATATGAACAACTCCCTCATCATATATAGGAACATTAGGAATTGGAAACTTTAAGGTCTGCTAATAGCCTCCCTCAATAGAGCATTACTCTAAGTCCATATGAGCAACGTCTAGCTCTAAAGGATCAAGCTACACTACCTATAACTATGCATGCTACAATACACTAGCATCAACATGGATCAAAATTGTAAAATGGAATTCCTATTGGTATGCACCATAATGTAAGTAATGCACGTTCCATTAAATGTCTAAAAGCTCAATACGTAGTATCTAGCATATGGAAAGATATGAACAACTCCCTCATCATACATGGGAATATCAAGAATTGGAAACTTTGGCGTCTGCTAATAACCTTCTTCAATAGAGTGTTATTATATGTCCATTTGAGCAAGGTCTAGGTCCAAAAGATCAAGCCACACTACTTGTAACTATGCATGCTACAATACATTACCATCAGCATGGGTCAAAACTATAAAGTGGAACTTCTGCTAGCATGTACCATAACGTAAGTAATGCACACTCCACTAAATGTCTAAAAGCTCAATAGGTAGTATCTCACATGACATTTGCAAATATATATCCTCAAGTAGGCTAAGTAATAAAATTATTCAATGAGATAATTATCATACAAATTTTATTACTAGATTTTAATTCAGGTAACATTTATTTGCAAGACATGTATTAAAAATTTGTTTACTTAATATCTAAAAGCTCAATAGGTAGTATCTAGCACAATATCTATAAAGATCCTTAAGTAAAGTGAGTAATAAAATTGCTTAATAACTATCATACAAATTTTCTAATCAATTCTTAATTCAGGTAACATTTATTAACAAGACATATTTTAAAAATTTACCTTATCAAAGACTATCAAATAATGCCACATATGTATAAAGTAAAATTTAATACCATCAACACTGAATAATTAACTATCTAAACAATGGGCATAGAGGAATAAAATGTTTCCCCTCTGTTACTGAAGGCTAATCTCATCCCATATGTATAATAACCTTGTCCCTCCAAGGTTAACCTTATCCTACTGGGCCTTATATGTGACTCAAAACTCAAGCCATCGAGTCAATCTCCAAAGCTCTCCATATGGTCTCATATTAAATAAACATGTCATATATCATATATGGCATTCAAGTCAAGAACATTCAAGCCAATAATGTCATGTTTGACATTTAAGCCCATATTTAACATATAGCTATAATTTCACATGGGGTTATAAGTAACTCATTTCATATATAATAGGGTAAAGTCAAAATATCATCTTAAGTCATAACTAAAATGTACCAAAAAGATAATCTAGTAATAACAATTTACAATTACCTCATCATACTTCTAGTGACCATAAACATTATTGGTTTTTTCCATTTGGTATTACTATATCACTTCCAAAATCTCATTGATGTGGAGCTTCAATCATAGATATTCTCATATATAAACACATTAATGTATATACTAGTCATAGAATGATTCATATTAACATTGATGTATTGATCTTGTGGTTTCACTATGAAAGTTATGGAGCAGTGTCCATCTTTTTTTGTTTCATAAAATTCTCTTTTATTGATTAAATGACCTTTCAAGCCAGTAATTACTTATGATTCCGTCAATCAAATATCCATCTATTATTGATACACACACATACATACACTATATAGGTTTTACAACAAATTTGGAGATATTCAACATGGATTTTTCAAAGTTTCACAACTATCAACTTTAAGTAGTGTCAATTCTATACCTTGTGTATCATTCAAAGAAGAAAGAAAATTGTTTCTTTTGACTAATTTAGGAGCACTTAAGTGCTATCTAGTAGTGTTAAAAACTACTTAAAACTATCCTACATTAATACTAACTAGTTAAGAAAAACAAGCATTAACCCTTATTAGGTTTTAGTAAACACCTTGAACTTATAAATACCAATACTTTTCTTTAATTTTTATAAAAATTTCCATATTGAAAATAAGATTTTAAATGACATTTTCAAACCCTTTTCATGCTTAAAACATGTTACACTATTTACTACATTAATCAAGTAACAAACCACAATACAAAAAGTGATAAATTTTCATGAAAACCAAGTTTTAATAACTTTTTATAAAAATGCAGAATTTTTTTAGCCACATTTCAAACACAATAAAATTCATATATTAACCATTTATAACCTTAAAACAAGTCATATAAGTTACCAAAATACTCCACTAATAAAATTTTTGTAGGAAAACTATTTACTACTTGAAACTACTAAGTTAAAAGTTATTTTTTAGCATAATTCTATGAGCTTTCAAGTGTGATTTCAATCAAATTCTTGCTAGAAACTCATACTAAAAATGTTTAATATCATTAATTAAATAGTTTAAAACATAGCATAGCAAGTTTTTTTTTCAAAAACAAATCCCAAGAACCTTCATCATGTAAAGCCAATTCATTTTTGTTCTCAAAGCTCAGCATTCATGCATTCTATAATCTTCAATTTAAGTAGAACATAGTGTAATATTTTTTTAATATTAAAAACAATAGTTTGCCTATTTTAAGCCAAGGAAAACCATGAGCTTTTCATTGCTCTCTCATCCAATTTTTCTTTCATTTCCTTGTGAAAATCACGTTTCCAAGCTTTTACAAACCACTTTAAAATCATCTTTCCCAAAACTATCTTTTCAAAATGCCTTTTTGGAACACGTTTACAAGTAATCCATCAAAAGTTCATGGCTTTGACACAACAACAACAATCATAGATATATCTTATATAGGAACATTATCAAGAAAGAAAACTATGAAAAAAAGTGTAGATCTCTACTCACTCAAGAATGCTTCTAAGACTTGTTTTCTTCCCTTAGATTCCAAAGTATAGCATCCAAAATAATATAGCAAAGAATCTAAAGAAAGAACTATGATAAGAAGATGAATTTATGGAGTTTATGAGCTTGTACTTCGACTAGAAGATCAAGAGGATTTCTGACTTTAACCAATTCTCAAGAATACTCAAAAAGCCAATAGAAACTCACCATAAACTAGCAAGAGCTCTTAAGAACTTATTCCTTCCTCTCCTCTCTTACTTTAGCCATGGGGCTTCTTAACATGGTATGAGGACTTTTGAATTGAACTTTCTAATTTATAATGTTTAGGAAGTATGATGCACAAGTAAGATGACATCACTTCTCTCTAACAAGATTACATCATCCTAGTTGCCTTTAAACCATATAGTTCACAATTTGGTTCCCTTAAGGATGAGCCAATTACATCTTAATTCTCCTAGTTACTCTTTAGCTTATATTCAATAAGATTATGCAAAGAATATTCCTATTTAAGCATCGTACTTAGTATATTCTATTTTAAACTTATCACTCTTGCATGATTCCTAGAATATTCCTATTTAAAGTTTATCTTCTTATTATAATATTATTATTCTTTTCCAACTCATTTTCCTAATTAACTTTAATTATGAATTCACTTGATAACTACATAAAAACCCTCAAATTAAGCTAATTTCCCTTTCTTCCGTTATATGATTGTGTATACCCTTGGACATGTATCCAAAATTGCATTTTTGGCACTTCAGGTTATTTTAGGATGCTCTTAAGTAAAAACCTTAAGTTATTTGCCTTATCAACCTAAGATCTTGAATAATTTTAATTTTGCTAGATGTTTTCCCAAATAACTCCTAATAGATTTCCTTTATGAAAATTAATAAATACTTTTACTAACAATAATTAGTATTCTAATAATTATCCACTAACAA
>JAIUCU010000318.1:0-118049 GCA_020226215.1 Sindora glabra
ATTTATTATTTTATTTTTATGTTAGATAAAAAATAAATATTCATGCATTGCACAGGTTGAAATATTAGTAAATAATATAACAAAGAGCGATAGCTAGTAGAGTTGTAACAATAGTGTGACAAGAGGTTAAAAAGATTAGTTAAACCTTTAAATACAAATGTAAGGATCAAGAATTAAATTTAAAATATAATGTAAGATACAAAGCTTTCAAAAATTATTGAATGCCAAGTGAATCAAAAGTTATTGGTAAAGAATTTTATTTTTTATATATAGTTAAATGAAGGAATGTTATATATATTTTTACCTTGCGATTGAAAATAAAAATACTTATAGTATGTTTTGGATGCATGGAAAGGGAAGAAAACATTAAGTGTTATCATTTTCTTTGTTTGAGAGTTTTTTTTAAGAAAGAGAATGTAATGAGATTTATGATTAACTTTTCAAAACCTTTTGCTCTTAGGCATCTTGTATTCCTTTAAATGGGGGATTTGGAAAGTTATCTATTTAATTTACAATTTTGATCTTATATTATCCTTTGATTTACATTTGTATTTACATTTTTAGTATTTTATTATTATTTATTTTTAAATAAATATAATTTACATTTTTGGAAGATACCTAGCATGTACAAAATATATATTACATATCATAATTGTAAAATTTTTCCTAATAAAAAATAAAGTTATTATTATTTTATTGATAATAGTTAGACTAAGCAATTGTGGCCTATATTTATTTACTCAAAGTCTCATACATATTCATTCTTACTTTGAACCATGCATATTAGTTTTATAATTTGTTTGGATAGAGGGAAATAGAAGAAAGGGAGAGGAAATGGAAGCTTATGTACTATCCTTTCTCTTGTTTGGGAGTTTTTCTTAAGGAGACAAAGGAAATAAGAGTTTATGGTTAACCCTTTAAACCATTTTGCTCTTCAATGTTTTGTATTCTTTCAAATAGAGAAAATATGGAAGGTTATTTATTTAATTTTTTATTTTAACCCTTCTTATTCTTTCATTTATATTTACATTTATATTGTTAACATTTCATTATTATTACTTTCATTAAAATAAAAAAATACTATTTAAATTTTTGGAAATGTATCTATCTTGTAAAAAATACATATCATAATTATGAAATTTTTTAATAAAAATATAATTTTTTTTATTTTCTATAATAATTACACTAGAAAAATATGACCCATATTTATTTACCAATACATATTTATCCTTATTTTGACTCATATATATTGGCTTTAGGGAGAATGTGAGTTAGGTTATTTTTCACATTATCAAATAAGAATTATATTGAGTTAATTCATGAGAATTTTTTAAGACCTTGTCTATAATAATAATAACATTATTATATATATTAACTTACTATATCATTTTTCATAAAGAACCTTTTTTAAAGAGAAAAATATTTTATAGAAAAAATTTAGATAAACATATTTTTTCAAAAATAGTTTTTAATCATGAAAAATTCATTAATAAATTAACTTTTTAAATGGGTAAAATTGTAAAATTAGATACTAATTAGTTATATATTTTGATTTAACTGTCAATTATTTCTCTTTATATAATTTTGGATATTCAAATAAGGAGAAATGAAGTTATGATTTAACCCTCTATTCTTTTTCATTATTTGACCTTTTCTTTCCCTCTTAACTCCTAAACATGTCATCAAAGTAGTGTGGGTTAAGTTATTATTGGCTTTGTCAAATAAAAGTTGTATTAAGTCAACCCATAGTAATTTTTTTTAATAAACCTTTTAAAGAAGAATTATAATATGTATATCGATTTAGCATATCATTTTTTGAAGAGAAATGTTTAGAGAAAGAGAAAAATTTAGAAAAAAATTCAAAAAGGTATTTTTATAAGAAAATATATACTAATTATATATATATATTGGTTTAATCTCTTTAGTACCATTCTTTGTATAATTTTAGAAATCTAAATAAAAGGAGTGGAAGTTATGACTTAACCCTTTATTCTCTTCCCTTTCCTTCCCTTACCTTCCATTGTCTTCCTTTTCCTTCCCTTCGTAATTTCCAAATCCACCATTAAAGTCATAATAGTAAAGAAAAACAATGTCCTCTTTGTAAAAGAGGAAATTATTTTTCACCAAACTTCTTACATTTAATATTAAATATAGTGTACGTTCAACATAA
Organism: Sindora glabra; assembly: GCA_020226215.1. Taxonomy (NCBI): domain Eukaryota; kingdom Viridiplantae; phylum Streptophyta; class Magnoliopsida; order Fabales; family Fabaceae; genus Sindora; species Sindora glabra. Next base: position 2,171 of record JAIUCU010000318.1, read on the forward strand.
TAAATAAATAAACTTATAACTTATTCAATAAGTTATAAGTTAACTTGTAAAAATGTTTGTAATATTAGAAACTAGTAGTTTATAAGCTTTTGTTTAATAAATTTCATAAAGTAACTTATAATTTATAAGATAATAGCTAATAGTTTTTAAATATTTTTTCAAATTTACCCTTCTCCTTTTAATTAAATGACAATATATATCTTAATTATGAAAATAAATATTTGATATATTATTATTAATTCAATATAAATAAATAAAAAGTAAGTAAGTAAATAAATATGTGTAGTAATAAAATATAATTAATTAAATTTTAATTTATTATATAATTATTTGGGTAATAAATAAAAAAAATAAAAAATATGTAATGTGATAAGCATAATTAATTAAATCTTAGGTAATTATATTCTTATTTTGAATATTTTAATTACATTAATATAAATCTCAAAATAAATATGAGTTAATTTAATTGATATATTTATTTATATTAACATGTTCTTTTATATCATTTTATATTTTTTAACTAATTTAATATCTAATTTTTTAGACACTTCTAATACAATTAACTAGTTTATTATTAATTATAAATTTGAAGTTATTAGCTAGCTTATTAATTATTTGCATGAAATAGAATTATAAAAATTATTTTTTATTATTTTATAATTATATTTTTATAAAAAAATACTTTTCATCGAAACAATATATGTAACTAAGTTTGGACTTTGTTTCAAGAGTAGAACCCAAAACTATCCAGAAATTTAAGAAGATTTAAACTCATTACCTTTCAAGTATTACTAAAAGTTACTGGCAAATACATTAATAGCACCGTAAGGCGGTTGCCACATAAGTAATTTTTTTTATACATGTATATGTATTAATTATATATATATTACCTCTATAAATTTATATAAAATTATTTCTACAATTTATTTTTACATTAGTTTAAAAAAATTTATTTTGAATAAATAAAAAATTATTTAAAACCTATACAAGGACTTATGCATAAAGAGAGATATTGAAATAAATTAATTTTTTATTAGATTTATGATAGATTTTGTAATAGACTTAATGTGACCTTCATGACCACATGAAAAGATATAGTCTATATTATAAAATAATTATAGTCGTATGAAAGGACATGGACATCATTATAAATTGGATCCATTATGCATGATTAATGTCATTAATTTAAATAAATGATATTAATCTTGCATAATGGATATTTAATGCATATTTAATTTAAATAACTGACATTAATCATGTATAATGGATCCAATTTATAATAATGTCTATATCTTTTCATATGACTATAATTATTCTATAATATAGACTGTATCTTTTCATGTGGTTATGAAGGTTACATTAAGTCTATCATAAAATCTATCATATATCCAACATTCTCCCACTTGGTTGAATGGGCACATGAGCTCAATAAAATATAATGAATTTATAAAATTAGGGCCACTATGAAACTATAATGATCAATTAAGCTTTTCTTAGAGGCGTGCAAATATTGTGATGCATAATTGGAATTATATCATCTATAGGTGTAAAACTGCTATGATCTATATTTGTGACAAGTTTAAGAAAAGTGTTCATGAGTGAAAAAAGGGATCAAGAACCTTATTTATAGCCTTCATGACTCAACTCATTAAAGAGTTTTGGCCCTTTATTTCCTTTAACATTTATGAATCTAATTAACTTAAGTAGTTAAGTGGAAGGCCTTTCATTGCAAAATTATCAATTGCATTCAAGGGCATATTAATTTTGATAATGAATATTTAATGCATATTTAATTTAGATAACTGACATTAATCTTACATAATGAATATTTGATGCATATTTAATTTAAATAAATATGATTATAATTATGTTAATGTTCATTTGTGTAAAATGTTAAGTTCTTTATAGTGGTTTTGTTTTCACCAAAGTTAAACAAGACATATCCATGGTTGGAATATTACAAAACTACTAAAAGATGTGACTATGAATTTTTTTATGCATAAAGGTGTAATTATTTTATAATCACATTATAATTTTATGTTGTTTAATACCTAAAGGTGTTTAACATCTCAAAATAAAGATTTATAAAAGAGAATGAAGTTTATCACTTTTGAGTGAATTAACTGCATGTCATATTTTATCCCAAAGAATATGTATGGTGATGCACTAAGATTGCTCTTGAATTGTCATATAATAGTTTGCTAATTGATTATGATTATGGCTCAAGCTATTAAGGCAAGTACTCTCTTTGTACATATGTTAAACATCCCTAAATTGAATGGCTCTAATTTTGAAGATTGGAAAGAACAATTACTAATTATGTTGGGATGCTTAGATTTGGACTTGTACCTACGAATTAATGAACCTGAAAAGCCAACTAAAGCAAGTTCTTCTAAGCAACAATCTAACTATAGTAGCTGGGAAAGATCTAATCATTTAATCCTCATGATTATGAAAAGTAAGATTACCAAGAATATTTGTATGTCTATGGTAGATTGCTTTAACGCTAAGGAATTCTTGGATTCTATAAAGAAATAATTCAAATATTCTGACAAGGCATTAGTAGGTACGCTTATGAGTAATTTGACTACTAAAAGATATGATGGGATCTCTAGTATTTGTGAACATATATTAGAAATGAAAAACTTAGCTAAACAACTTAAATCTATGGATATGACCATTTCTAAACCTTTTTTAGTGTAATTTGTTCTTAATTCTCTTCCTATTTAATTTGGTTCATTTAAGATAAGTTATAATACACATAAGGAAAAATGGACCATAAATGAATTGATTGCCATGTGTGTTCAAGAGAAGGAAAGATTAAAGAGAGAAGGATTACATTTTGTTCCATTGGTTTACATGGTATCATAGGGTCATAATAGTAAAAGACCTAAGAAAGGTAAAATGAGTGCAAATTAACCACCAACTCAAGGAAAAGAAGCTGTTGTACATATTAGTGAAAATACAAGTTCAATGAAATGCTTCTTTTGCAATAAAAAAGAGCACATGAAGAAGGATTGTCCGAAACGTAAGAATTAGTTTGAAAAGAAAAGTAATTATTTTACCTATGTTTGTTTTGAAATCAATTTAATTGACATTCCTTCCAATACTTGGTGGTTAGATTCTAGTGTCATAATTCATGTATTTAATTTTTTGCAGGGATTCCTTTCAACTCGAACCCCACTACCGCCTGAAAGAACCATTTTTATGGGAAACAAAGAACAAGCTAATGTTAAAGCCATCGGAACTTATAAACTTGTTCTTAGCACTAGTTATTCCTTAATATTGTCAAACACCTTTTATATCCCTTCTTCTAGAAATTTAATTTATGTTCCCCATCTTGACTTGGAAGGATATTATTTTAAATTTGGCAATGGAACATTTGATATGTATAAAAATAAAATTTTGATTAGATTTGGCATTTTATCTGCTGACTTGTACAAAATTCATCGTAATCCTCCCTTTTCTCAAACTAATTTTGCTTTGAATTTAAATACATGTGTTGGCACTAAAAGAACTTGTCAAAATGAAACTTTATCTTTTTTATGGCATAAAAGGTTAGGTCAAATCTCTAAGGAAAGACTAGAATGATTAGTAAAGGATGGTGTCATAGTAAATCTCAATTTTTCAGATTTTGTGGACTATTTCCACCCTGTATAGGAGGGGAAAATATTTTATCACTTTTATTGATGACTTTTCATGTTATGGTTACCTTTATCTTATTAAAGGAAAATCTGATGCCTTAGAAATGTTTAAAAATTTTAAGGCAAAAATTGAAAATCAACTGGAAAAGAAGATAAAGGTTGTTAAATTTGATAGAGGTGGTGAATACTATGGAAAATACGATGAAACTAGTTATAGTTTAGGTTCATTTGCTAGATTCCTTCAAGAAAATGGCATTATAGTATAGTATACAATGCCGAGTACACCTCAACAAAATGGTATGACTGAGAGACGTAACTATACCCTATTAGATATGACAAGGTGTATGATAAGTAACTCCACTCTACCAATGTTCTTATAGGGAGAGGTAATTAAAATGACAATGTATATTTTAAATTATGTTCCTACAAAGGTTGTCCCTAAAACTCCTTATGAATTGTGGGTAGGTAAGAAACTAATTTTAAATCATCTTCGTATTTGGGGTTTTTCTGTTGAAGAAAAACTTTTTAATCCTTATGAAAAGAAATTGGATTCTAAGATAATAAGTTGTTATTATATTGGTTATCCTAAAAGGTTCAAAGGATATAAGTTTTATTATCTTAATCATCACACTAGAATTGTTGAAATAGGTATAACAAACTTCCTTGAAAATGAAATTGATAGTGGGATTTATAAATCAAGAAAGGTGGTGTTATCTCCAATTGTGGAATCAACTAGTTTTCAAACTAATTTAGAGATATCACCTATAAAGGAAAATAATAACCCCATTATACATTCTATTAAAGAAAGTACACATGATGGAGAAAATATAATTCATTCAGAATTATTAAGGCATTCTCAAAGAACAAGGAAAGAAGCAATTTCAAATTATTATATTATGTATCTATAAGAACAAAATTTTAAAATTGGAATTAAATATGATCCAATAACATTTTCATAAGCTATAAGAAGTGAAAAATCTGATAAGTGGTTAGATGCCATGAAGGAAGAAATAACATCAATGCAAAAAAATCAAGTCTGAGAATTGGTTAATTTGCCTGATGGGGTTATTCCAATTCAATGTAAATGGATTTTCAAAACTAAAAAGGAGTCCAATATTGATCAATATAAGGCTAAACTTGTTACTGAAGATTTCACTCAAAGATAAAGAATAAATTATAATGAAACCTTTTCTCCAATATCAAAGAAAGATTCTTTTAGAATTCTTATAGCATTAATAGCTCATTTTGATATTAAGTTACATTAAATGGATGTGAAAATAACTTTTTTGAATGGGAATCTACATGAAAAAATATATATGCAGCAATTTGAAAGATTTGAGGAAATGGGAAATAAGCATTTAGTATTTGAATTAAGAAAATTCATATATGGACTTAAACAAGCTTCTGATCAACGGTATCTAAAGTTTCATAATACCATTATGACCTTTGGATTTAAAGCCAATGAACTTGATGATTGTATATATCTAAAAGTCAGTGGGAGTAAGCTTGTCTTCATTATTCTATGCATGGATGACATACTAATTACTAGTAAGGATCATGCTATGTTACATAAACTAAAACTTTTCTCTTTGAGAATTTTAAAATGAAGGATATTGGAAATGCTTTTTATATTCTTGGCATTAAAATTTATCGAAATAGGTCTAAGGGATTACTTAGTTTATCTCAAAAGACTTATTTTAATAAAATTCTCGAAAGATTTAATATGCAAAATTGTTCGCCAAGTCTAACTTCCATTGTAAAAGGTGATAAATTAAGTCAAAGTCAAAGTTCACAAAATGAACTTGAGTGAAAGGAAATGGAATCTATTCCATATGCCTCTGCTTAATGTATGCTTAAACATGCACTCGTTTAGATCTTAGCTTTACAATTGGAATACTAGGAAGATATCAAAGTAATCTTGGAATGGATCATTGGAAGGCAATAAAGAAGGTGTTACGTTACATTCATGGTACTAAGAATTATATGCTCACCTATTAATATTGTGATTTGCTTGAAGTGGTTAGTTATTGTGATTCAAATTTTATGGGTTGTGTGGACAGGTTGAATTCCACATCTAGGTATATCTTCTTGTTAGTTAAGGGAGCCGTTTCTTAAAAAAGTGTAAAGCAAACTCTGATAGCTTTTTGAACCATGGAAGCTGAATTTGTGGCATGCCATGAAGCCACTTCTAACTTATTTGGTTGAAGAATTTTATGGCTAGACTAAAAATTATAGATTTTATTTCAAGGTCTATTACAATTTTTTATGACAATTCCACTATTGTTTTCTTCTCTAAGAACAATAGGTGTTCAAGTAAATCAAAACACATTAAGTTGTAATACCTTGTTATTCGTGAAAGGGTACAAAATAAGAAAGTATCTATTGAACACATTAATACCAAAATGATGATAGTAGATCCCATGACTAAAGCATTAGCACCTAAGGTTTATAAAGATCATGTATTATCCATGAGACTGATTGATAGAAATGATCTTGTGTAATTAATATGATTTATACATTTCAACTTGTCTCCTTTTTATATGTGCATGTTATAGAAAAAGAATGATGCTTGTGTTTTGTAACTAAAGTGGACCATTAATATGAACATTTAGTATTAGTTCATGATGGTTTGAATTTATTCATATCTTCCAATTTGATCATAAAAATTTTATTCATTATTCACCACTACAATGCTCCGATGTTCTTTAGGCTGAATGGCATAACTTTATAGCAAATTATACCTTAATCATTTATAAAAGCTATTTTATCATAAGGATGCATTTTTATTTGGTTATATCCTAAGAAAGCATCATTAAAGTTAAAAATTTTAAATCCCAATGAATGATTGATAAGTCGATCAATATTTGCTAAAGAGTAAGTTCCTTTAGGTAAGCTTTATTTAGGTTTGCATAATCTATGCACATTTTCCATGTGTTATTTTTTTTTCTCAGACAATATTCACTAGCTAGGTAGTGTGAGGGACTTCTTGGGTAAACTCAACTTTTAGTAATTTCCTTACTTTATCTTTTATTATAGCTTTCCTTTCTCTTCCCATTATCCATTTTTTCTGTTGTACAAGTTTGATGCTAGGGTCTATGGAGAGTTTATGATAGGCTATAGATGAGTTGAATTGCAGCATGTCAGTTAGAAACCATGCAAACACTACACTATTTTGTTTTAGTAGTTGTATTAACATGTGTTTGTCCTGCATGTTTGATTTAGCTCCTATTTTCATTATTCATTTGTCATCGTCATCAAATAGTTTGATTTCTTCAAGTTTGGCTTTAGGTTCTAGATGTAATTTATTGTTTAATCAAATATTGAGCAAGGTAGAGTTGATTGATTAATAATCTTTTGACAAATTTACATGATCTGTTGTTCCAAGGTTGACTTCTTTGTCTTTCAATCTAGCCATGTAATAATGACATGCTGTTTTTTTATTACCTTAGACTTAACTAACACCATTGAAGGTATTAAACTTCACTAATAGGCATGGCATGGACACAATTGCACTTATTAAGTTTAGGGATAGTTAACCTAATATGACATTATACACATTGTTTGATGTTGAAACCATAAAAAGTTAACATTGATATCTTTTAGCATGGAATCCAAATCTAAGGTGACTTTAAGTGTAATTGTTCCCTTAACCTTCACCTAACTTTTAGCAAATCTGATCAACACTTCATTATAGGGTTTATACATATCTTTTAAAATTCCAATGCCTTTTGTAGTTTTTGAATATGAAATATCTACCAAGTTTTCCTTGTCACTCAAGATTTTCTTCACTAGGCAATTATCTATCATTGTTGTGTTAGTTATTAGATCATCATGGTCACAATTGATGTTCTTGAAATCTTTTTCGATAAAGTTAATAGGTTTAAATTCTTCCCTCTAACATTTTTACTCAATTATGGAAACTATTTGCAATTTTTTTAGCTCTATTGGGACTACTCTCTCTAGTGAATCCTTTGGTTATTATTTTAATGATTTATACTACTTTCTAATCATTAGTTTGGTTTTACTTCAAATAAGCTTCCTTTTTTTCCTAGTAGGATTCTTTGTTTCCTTGCTATTGATCCTTTGGCTTATACTTTTTGTATTTGAAAAAGTAATCTTTCCTGATCAAGTCTTTGTTTTGTCCTTCAATGTAACACATTAATATGTATTATGTAATCTTGTGGAACTTGCAATATCTAGTTTGGTTGGGAGGAGGTGTTTTCTCTTTTTAAGTTTTAGGAATTTTATCATCTCCATTACCTTGATGTCATGCATGATTTTGCTTAATAAAGTTAACAATGGTTCATAGTTGTTGTATCTATTTATTAGGACTATAAGATCCTTGTCTCTCAGCTTATTATTTTGATCGGCATCTATTTGTGCTCTTTTATATTGTTGTCTATTTAAATCTTGTTTATCCTCATTGATATATTTTTCTACACTTGCCAATAATTCTCTAAGATGGATAGTTAGTCGTTTGGCTAAGGATAAAGCAAAATGTCCTTATCTTAGTCTTGCTATTATCTAATGGATGGCTACACTTTTATTGAGATCCTTGATGTCCAGGGCTAGGAAATTAAATCAAGCTAGGTGTTTTTGTAAGTTTTTCATTATCTTTGTTGAAAATTTACTAGAGCTATTGAAGTCTTCTTAGATAGTTTACTAGTCATGAAATGAGCTTGCAAGGCTTCAAATAATTGTTTAAAATTTGTGATAAAATAGTTAGGTGAGGATGTAAACCATTAGAGACATGCCTTCCTCAAGGTTGTTGAAAATGCACAACACATGATGGCTTCAAGGGTGCTTGAGAGGAGCATGGATATGCAGAAGGCTTCTAGGTATTCTACTAGATCTAAGATACCATCATATGCTTTTAAGTGTGTGGAAAACTTAAAGTGGGGAGAAAATGGTGTAGTTATGATTTCAATGGTGAAGGGATGATTATTTCCTTCTAGAGAATTAAGTTATAGGACTGTCTATTTTATAAATTGTTTTAATTAATGGATGGGAAGAGTGGATTGTACTCTTCATGTCTTAGGTGTTATTCTCTTGGTGTTTTGATATGTTGAGTGCTAAGATTTTTTTAAAAAAAAGGAATGATATGGGTGGTGGGAATATTGATAAAGGTAATATTGGTATAGGTGATGGGATTGTTGACTTTGATGCCTAGGTAAGATGAATATTTGATGTTGAGGGTAAATATTATTTTGGTGGATGTTATGATATGGACACTATATGATTGATTAGAATTGGTGGCATGTCGAATAACGTTTGTAAGGGCATTGATGATGGTGGTGTTGGTGGTGGAGGAAGAGGTGGTAGGGGCAATGTCAATTCTAAAGTGGCCAAGGAGGTAAGTTAAAGATCGAAGATTAGTGGTACATCAGCCTAGTCATATCGATGTGGTTGTCATAGCACTTCTATTTCTATTTTTAGGTGGGTGACTTGATCTATAAGGAAATTTCACCTAATCTCCATGGTGTAATGACATTCTTGTTTAACTAGAAATGTAACTCAGCATTGATCATTGGCTTTCATTGTTGTGCTTAAGACATGTGATCTTGGTGGCGAGATTTGGTGGATATTACCTTAGTGTGAGAATGTAAAGTATAGATTACAAGATATGGTGATCGGGAAAGCCATGGATGACACTAAGTGATGCCTTAAAAAGTGTCCAATAATTTTTTGTCAATTTAAGCCAGATTTGTGGCTTGTGCAAGGAACTAATGTCAAATGTACAAAGCAAAAAGGGGATTGCCGAACACGTTTTGATGGCTAAGTCAATATTTAGACAATCTGATGGAGAAATTTGAAAATCTTAGTTGTAATTGTAACTCCTTACTTATTAACACCTTAATTCTCATTAAATAGGTAATTATTGCATACTAATTTGCCTTCTACTCCAAACCAACTCAGAATATCTTAATTTTCTGTATTTCATACAACATAAGCACGAGTCATATAATTATACAAAATGTTCAACTTATAAAGCGTACATCCATCACGTATTACATCACCAACTATATATAAACATTTTTAATAAAATTTCAAAACATCATTCTCCTCTATCATGAGAACCTTTGGAAGCATCACCTGGAATGGTTAGTAACAACACAAAAAAAAAATATGAGAAACAAAGTTTCCCAGTAGCTAGCTAATACCATAAAAATATATCAAGCCATTCCAGATCCTTAAGCAAATAAAACATACATTTCAAAATCAATTAATCATTTATCATTTCAATCCATACCATTGTAGGAAATATGCAACGCACGCAGCAATCATCAAGCCCATTCAAGGACTTATATCAATATCTAGATGGCCATCACAGATAATCGTACCTAGGCCTATATACAGCATCACGCTGTCTTCCCGGGGTACTCGGGCCAAAAGCCTAACATACAGCATCACGCTGTCTTCCCGAGGTATCGGGCCATAGGTACCGCACACTTGTCATCCCCGGGGAACTCGAGCCATAGGCCTAACACAGTATTTTACTGTCTTCCGGGTTGTGCACACAGCAATTTCATACACATTCCGTACAATGGCATAAAATACAGAGAATCATGTAAATAGCAAACGAGGCTTAAGGATAAAGTTAGCTACCTTTTACAAGCTTCCAATGTGATGTTTCCTTTGCCCTCACTAAAAACTCCTTTACAACTCCCTTTGCCTTTCCAATTGTCACTCCTTAGTCTACATAAATACACATCATAGTTCTTATTAGAACATCATCATTTTCCTTAAATCTCATATATTCTTTAGTTCCTCCACATTGATAGATGCACAAATGCATACTTAGATGCTCTATACTTTGTTTTCAAGCTTTGAAATGACATATATGAGCATTAGAAAAGGATCCAAAGGCAAAACCATGCAAATCCTGAAGAATCAAAGCCAAAATATTCACTTGACAAAGTACACGGGGTTCCCATACCCCGTGTTAAGGGTCGTGTTTCTTTCTGGATCACTTCAAGGCTTTACTGGCTTGGTCAGAGAAGAACACGGGGGTAAACACGGGCCGTGTTCTACCCCGTGTACAGAACATGGGGTACAACATGGGCCGTGTTCTACCCCATGTACATTACTGATCAGCCTTCGTAAAAGAACACGGGGTGGAACATAGGCCGTGTTCTACCCCGTGTACATTACTGATCTACCTTCGTAAAAGAACACGGGGTGGAACATGGGCCGTGTTCTACCCCGTGTACATTACTGATCTTCCAAAAACACATTAAATGGCTAAATCTCCTTCATTCCTTCTTTTTCATATTCATGGTTTTGGCTTCTCAAAAGGGAAATTGCACACACACACTTTCATAATTCAAAATTTCATCTTCCATAGACTTCATAATTCATAAAAATTATTCTAACTTCATCAATTTAGCCAAGTTCCAAACATATCATGCCAATTCCACACATGCACCATTATGCCTCTAAAACCCAAGTGTGTACATCATGGTTTCTTGTTGTTTTCACACCAAACCAAAGCCATAGATTAACATAACAACATCCAAAACACCATTAAACATATTCAAATCATCCTAAACTCCATGTTCAATCACCCTTGACCACACCTACATCAAAATTTCAAGAAACTAAAAGAGTACATTAAAGAGCTTTTGGAGGAGAACATTTTTACCTCTTGGTGCAACTTGAAAATCCTCACTTAGAGCTCCCCAAACTTGATCAAACTTGAGCTTTTCTTCAATCTAAACACACTAATGGATAGAGCTTGATGAAAAGAGTAACTTTCCCTTCTACACCTTAGCTTAAATCTTACTATTTTTGGGTGAAAAAGTTAAGAGAAACTTTCTCTCTCTTCCTTCTCTCTCTCACACGTCCAAGCTTGCTCTCATGGAGATTTCTGCAGCTTTTAGGAGAAATAGAGAAGAAGGTAGAGTTTTCATGAAGCTTCAAGGGCATTCTTGCCATTTCTTCAAATAAGGACACTTGTCCATTTTCTTCTAACAAGGACACTTGTCATGTGTCCATTGGTCTCACTAAAAGAAAATCACATATCACACCCCAAAATTTTGGTTATTCATATTAGTTCCTAAATTCTTGGTTATTTCACTTTAACCACACCCGATTTTGCACTTTTGCAATTTAGTCCATAGGGTTTCTGTCTGTTTAAAAATCCTTACACTGTTAGACTTAGATAACTCCCTTTTTTAGGATTTTCTAACCTCCTCTGATCATCTATACTGCTTATGAAAATCAATTCTTTTCCTACTATCCCTTTTTCCTTCAAAATTTCGTTTACCTTTACACTTAAATCCTTTCAACTTAAGATCCACCCACCAAGCTAGTTCAAACGTGCTCTTTGCTTCTACGACCTTAGAATTTAGATATTCAAATAATAGAATTGAAAATTCGGGACATTACAGTAATCACGTACTTGGATTTTTTATAGGACTTGAGACATGAATAAGGTGTTAGAGGAAAGGCTAGTTCTCTGCCTTTAGTGATTGGGCTATCAATTATATTAAATGGTTGAGATTTAGGGCTGAAATTCAAGGAAGAGGATTAATATCCTAATCTTTATTAATTAAGCTTGGTTAAGATTAAGGCAAAATAGACTTTCTTTTGTTGCAAGTGCAAGTCCCTCACTTGGTTTGACTAGGACAAGTTTGATTAGCTATTTTAGCATTTATCATAATTGAATATAAAAAATTATAATTATTAATATTATAATAAATAAATAATTTTTTAAGTAAATGCATAAAAATTTAATTTACAAATTTTTATATTAAAATTTTAAATATTTTATTTTTTATTATTAAAAATATAATTACTAAAGTATTTTAATAAGATAATATTAAAAAGCATATATTGCTTTATTATTTATTAATAAAAGATAATGGTAGAATATATTGTTTATTAATAAATGTAAAAAATTCATTTTATAAATGATGGAATGATTATTCCATCACTTTTAATATAAAATAAAAATCCTATTATTTAATGAAATGAATATTTTTTAGGAAATAGATTCCCAATTTATAATACTTACCAAATATATATATATATATATTTTTAATATCATCTCTCCAAAGTGCATCCCGGCACTGCAGTGTCATTCGTAGGAGACGCCGAAACACTGCAACACCTGTCTTTGAACGGTTTATTAGCACTCCTAACCTTTGACTTTGCCCGATTGATGTTCACATCAAACTTTCAAAAAATATAACTCCAATAATAGGAGTATATAAATTACACCCGATCAACCGTCGACGATACTACATTATATTTTTGTTTTTTCTCCTCTCGCCCATCCGCGGACCCAAAAACGAAAGGGTTTGTATTGGTCTCAATTCCTAAGAAATTTTGTCGTATTCATTTTTTTACATATTAATTTTAGATTTTAATTGACTCTTCAAAAATTTGATATTTATATATATTACATAATAGTTTTGATATTCAACTCTCTCGCGTGAAAAATTTTAATTTAATTATTATTCCCATCTATGATCTTTCATATGCATGTCTGGTTCAAAATTTTACACCCCATTTACATATGAAAGAGTGCGTGTGAAAAGTAGGAATAATGAAAAAGAAGATTTAATTATCAATAATAATGCTAAGTGTTGACATTCCGATATTATTTTCAAAATTTTAGTTTCTTTGCTGTATGAGTTTGAATTTTCAATATTATATGTGTTGATTACTATTTATATAATTGAAAAATTTTCGTAGTAAACCCTCTCTGATTCCATTCTTTTACTCGCACCCCACATACGGCGAAATCCCCAATCATAGTCCTAGTTATGAGGGAGTGTGGGTAAAGATATACTAGTAGGAGTGGGAGAGAAGATTCGCTTACCAATCATTTAAATAAATAAGTACTTGTTTTTGTCTTACTTTCTTTCATCTGCTTTGATGGACTTCGACGACCCACAAAATATTCTTAAGCAATTCCACTTCTAAACACTGCCATAACCACTTCTGTTATCAGCCTTCGTCAACCATGTCCGTCTTGTTCCCTATTTTCACCTCCTTCAACCTTCCATGCAGCTTCAGCCACCACCACTGAATCAATACACAAATCTTTCTATCTCAGACCTCTGGCTCCAAATTACACCTAGATTTTCAGGATTTTGTAGATAACAAACAATTTCTTGTTTGTTTTTTAATTCAATTGCCTGCACAAAGTTTCTCGCTCAAGACAATAAAAAAGAGCAGCATTTTTTATCAAAGGATAAAAAAATGGTTTGTTAGATCAAATACAATGGGGGAAAAAATGACTACAGATGAAATTGTGAGGGCAATGAGCCCTTCAAACAGGAGCTTTGGGTCAGGCAGCAGGAGAAGCTATGTCTCCATGACTTTGCGGGAGGCGTTTGGCCGGCAGCCAGACGTGTTTGAGCGAAGCCGGAGGGAAGATGATGAGGAAGAGCTGAAATGGGCTGCTTTGGAAAGACTTCCGACATATGAGAGGCTGAGGAAAGGGTTTCTGACCCAAGTTTTGGATAATGGGACTGTGAATTATGAAGAGGTTGACATCACAAAGCTTGGGATGCAAGAAAAGAAGCATCTCTTGGAGAGTATATTGAAGACTGCGGAGGAAGACAATGAGAAGTTTTTGCACAGGCTAAGGGAAAGGATTGATAGGTGATTAAAACTGTCATTCCCCCCCCCCCCTTTCCTATTTTTATGACTTTTGTTTTGTTTATATATATATATATATAGAATTTGCTTCTGAGGTTTGAGTTTATCTGTTAAATTTGTGCAAGAATTAAGTTGACTTGACCAACAAGCTTCATTTTTTTTTTAATGTTTTGAAGGGTTGCAATTGATATTCCTAAAATTGAAGTCAGATTTGAGAATTTGTCGGTGGAAGGGGATGCATACATTGGAACCAGGGCACTCCCATCACTTCTGAATTCTACTCTGAATGCAATAGAGGTATTTTTATCATGTAGCAGACATAACTTCTGAAAATGCTAAATTGCTTTTTCAATATGAAGGATTAACTGGTGGTTTTTTTCTAAGGATACAAGTTCGATTAACTTTAAAAAACATGCTATTTAGCCTAGTATTTTCAATATTTTAATTTAACAATCTGATTGTTTACGTTTTGCTGGTGTTTCACAGCACTACCTTCTCACCCATCTTTTATTCTTGGAAATATTGATAATTTGACGATAAAAAAAAAGGGAGTATGTATAATTTCTGAAGCATATATGATATGCTAATTTTCAGTTTGTTTAGTTGGAGACATCAAGATTTATAAGTTTGTATTACTGAATGAAATGTTAAGAAACCTGTTTGTACAGATTCATAATTCGAAGTGAATATATTTTATAAAGTTTGTTCTTCAACTTTCCCTTTTCATTTTATTTTATTTATTTATTTATTTTTGAGAGTGGAGCATTGACAAACAATTTTCTGTTTTTGTGTGTGGCAAAATAGGATGTTCTTGGATCAGTCAAGCTTTTCCCGTCTAAGAAAAGGGTTGTCAAGATACTAAAAAATGTCAGCGGAATTGTTAAACCATCAAGGTAATAGGAAATTTTTTTTTTCAATTAAAAAAAAAATTCACAGTATTCTCAAATTGATGCATTTCTCTGGGAATAAAATTAATCTAAATTCAGCTTGAGTTCAAGAATGGCTTCAAAATCATCTTCAATTGCCAAGTTCCACATTTTGATGGGAGAATTTTTTAAGTTTCTCATTAAATATAATCTCTTAAAGATGGATCAATTGGATGTGTAAAGAACCTTGTACAAGTTACTAATTTTGTTTCCCTTCCTTCTTTCTCTCTCTAGAATGACTTTGCTTCTGGGGCCTCCAGGAGCTGGAAAAACTACCTTGCTGCAGGCACTTGCTGGAAAATTGGACAAGGATCTAAGGGTTGGTAACCCTTCCTTTTTATGAAAAAATAGCATTAATCTTTTCTTATCATGGTTTTGTAACATCAATAAAAGAAAGAAAGGATATTATGCTTTTAAGTGACTGAGGATTTGAATTTTAAACTTCTAAATCCACCTATTTTCCCATTCTAAAACACTAAGCTCAATATATCTGCATTGTATATAATTCATCAACAGGCATCAGGAAGAATCACTTACTGTGGTCATGAACTATCAGAGTTTGTTCCTCAAAGAACCTGTGCTTATATTAGCCAGCATGATCTTCATCATGGAGAGATGACAGTCAAGGAGACTTTGGACTTCTCTGGACGCTGCTTGGGAGTCGGAACAAGGTATGATCTGCTGGCGGAATTGTCAAGACGAGAGATGCAAGCAGGAATCAAACCAGATCCAGAGATTGATGCTTTCATGAAAGCCACAGCAATGGCAGGTCAAGAAGAAAATCTTATTACAGATTATATTCTCAAGGTTTTACACCTCTATTTCTATTTAATTACTTTCCTTTTAATCAGTTGCGTGATTTTTCTTTTAGCTGACTTACAGATATAATGTAACAGATTCTTGGACTGGACATATGTGCTGATATTTTGGTAGGAGATGAGATGAGGAGAGGCATATCTGGCGGACAAAAGAAGCGTCTAACCACTGGTATGTAAGCATTGTTATGTGAAAGTGAAAGGTCAATTAAAGTAGGTGATGTTGTATTACTGTTGAAGTAATGATAGACTTATTTTCTTTTACAAATTGCTACTCATTGCACACTTGGCTGAAACTAATGCAAATAGACTCTACTTATTCATTAGTCTTACATGTTCACATTCTGCCAAATGTGCTTGAGTGCACTTAAGAGAAGAAAGCAAAGCACATTTATTATGCCAGCACTCTCAGTGATGTAATGACATTCAATGTTGCCTTAGGGGTTATTCCCCTACATGACTTGGGTTTGAAACTTTTATCCTGTCTGTGTGGGTTAATGGTTTACCACTCCTGCTATCACCAAAAAAATAAGTGCATTTATCATTTTCTTTTTGATGTGTTCAATATTGAACTCAACTATTCCTATGTTCTTGTAATTTGTATCTTTACGTTCTGTGTGCAGGTGAGATGTTAGTAGGACCTGCAGAAGCTCTCTTCATGGATGAAATATCAACTGGTTTGGATAGTTCCACAACCTTCCAAATTATAAGGTTTATGAGGCAGATGGTCCATATCATGGATGTCACAATGATTATCTCTCTTCTTCAACCTGCACCAGAAACATATGACCTTTTCGATGACATCATCTTACTTTCTGAGGGTCAGATTGTGTACCAAGGCCCGCATGAGAACATTCTTGATTTTTTTGAGTATGTTGGATTCAAGTGCCCAGAAAGGAAAGGAGTTGCAGACTTTTTGCAGGAAGTTACTTCAAGAAAGGATCAAGAGCAGTACTGGTACAAAAGGGAGACAGCCTACCAATATATCAGTGTGGCCAAGTTTGTAGAACACTTCAACAATTACATCATTGGCCAAAGACTTAATGAAGAGATTCGGATCCCTTTTGACCGGAAAAAAACTCATCGTGCTGCATTGGTGAAAGGACAGTATGGTATCTCACCGTGGGAACTCATCAAAGCGTGCTTTGCAAGAGAGTGGTTGTTGATGAAGCGAAACTCTTTTGTGTATATATTCAAGACTTCACAGATTCTGATTATGTCTATAATTACTATGACAGTGTTTTTAAGAACAGAAATGAAGCATGGTCAGCTTGAAGATGGAGCTAAATTTTTTGGGGCACTTTTCTTTAGTCTCATTAATGTAATGTTCAATGGTATGGCAGAGCTGGCAATGACAATTATTAGACTTCCTGTTTTCTTCAAGCAGAGAGATTTCATGTTTTATCCGGCATGGGCATTTGCATTGCCTATCTGGGTTCTCAGAATCCCTCTTTCTTTAATGGAGTCTGGATTATGGATTGTTCTTACTTATTACACTATAGGTTTTGCTCCTGCTGCTAGTAGGTAAAATGATGCAATCTTAATTTTCTATCAAGTGTGTGATAGTCTGGTTCAGAAATAGTAGAAAAACTGAAGAAAGATTGAAAAAGAATAAATCTTTATTGCTAAGAAATGGTCCCTGGTCAGTAACAAGACTTACTGATCAAGGGCTATGAAATGCTATTACAACTCCAGGTATTTTGAGAGACCTAGTTCTCTCCCCTTTTCTCTTTTCCTAAATTGATTCTCTGCTCCTACATCTCCCTGTTCCCCCTTTTTTATAATGCTTTCTGATTCTGTTTTCTAATAGAATTCTGTTATTCTGTTATTCCCTTTCCCTCCTATCCTAGTATTCTGTTATTCTGTTATTCCCTTTCCCTCCTATTTCTTCTAACACAGACTTTTTTTATTGGGGATCTACTAACAGTTTGCCATTTGCTCAAATAGATAGAAATGGATTATTTGTTACTTTCTTTCCTTCTAGTCTATTGATCTGTGATTTGAAACTGATGATGAATCTAAAAATCTGTTACAGGTTTTTCCGCCAGTTATTGGCATTTTTCTGTGTTCATCAAATGGCTCTCTCTCTTTTCCGCTTTATCGCTGCAGTTGGAAGAACACAAGTTGTGGCAAGCACACTTGGTACCTTCACATTGTTAATTGTTTTTGTCCTTGGTGGATTCATTGTTTCCAAAGGTAAGCAGCAGTTTTTTTCCATTTTTGGACTATACTCAAGGGGTAGTTCATCTAAAAGTCTATAAATCATTAAGAGAAGGTTCTATCTTAGCTCTCCAGTAGACACCGAACAGAACATACGATAGAAGCCTTCATGTATTCAAAATAATGGATTCAACTATAATTCTCTCCTCTTGACAGATGCCATTGAACCTTGGATGATATGGGGCTATTATGTTTCTCCCATGATGTATGGACAGAATGCCATCGTCATCAATGAATTTCTTGACAAAAGATGGAGTATTGTAAGACCTTTTATATACAGAGAGAAGTTAAAGTATGCTACTTGCGCTACCACTGTTCATAACTGTACACAATCTGAGTCAAACTAACTCCTACTTTAAGATAGGTGGGACCAATTTGACTTGGTACATGCCATGGGCGCTGTTGTAAACAAAGTTGTGCATGGTGGTAGTGTAAGTAACATTTTCTGCAAGCTCACTGTTCTTTTCTAACAAAATGGATGATTAACCTGTAATTACTGACTTTATCTCTTCTTTACAGCCAAATAATGACTCAAGAATCCCTGAGCCCACAGTTGGGAAGGCTCTTCTCAGGGCAAGAGGCATGTTTACTGAAGAGTCTTGGTACTGGATATCTGTTGGTGCTCTCCTAGGGTTTTCCCTGCTCTTCAACATATTATTCATTGCTGCATTGACATTTTTGAATCGTAAGTTTGCAGTGATCTTTCTGTTTCAGCTAGAAGTATTCATTTCTAAAAATGATCTAAAATTAAATTGCAGCCTTCAGTGATTCAAAATCCATTATTGTGGAGGAGGAAGATGAAAATACAGACATGAATGGATCATCTTCAGCAGATCAACCAGTAAAGAATTCTACAAAACCAAGTTCTACTTCAACTGGTAAACTGAAGTTTCTGCATATCTTTACCTTCTGTTTTATTGAAGCTAAACTGTGAAATAATTTCTCTTATGACAGCATAAGTTCTTCTGATAGGAAAATTCTAATTGTACTCCCATTCACAAATCTTTTACAATTACACCCATGGCACAATCTAAGTAAACAGACGTAGCAAGTTTGACTCAGATTGTATCATTTGGGCAGCGGTTGTGAATGGTGGCAGTGCAACTAGCACTACTCTTCCAGACGATATTATTCTAATAAGAAGAAAACATCCCCATTTTTTAAATAAAGTACTACTTGTCTTAATAAGAACATACTAGGACCTTCGTATCTTTGAGTGTTGAACTGTGGAAATTAAACCCAGAGCTCTGTTGACAAAAAAAATATTATTCATGAAAAAAACATTGGCTATTGTTTCAGAAATCGATGTGGAAATAAGAAACAGCCCAGATTGCTCAATTTCTAATGCAACAGGGCAAGCAACAATCAAGAAGGGAATGGTCTTGCCGTTTCAGCCTTTGTCACTTGCTTTTGATCATGTGAACTACTATATTGATATGCCAACTGTAAGTTTCAATACCCTATTTTCTTATTTAAAATCAAACCCAACTTTCACTTTCTTCAAGTACTATATTAGGAATTAATCAGCATTTCAGCATTTGATCAATCTTTACTTCTGTTTTCCTGGATATGGCTATTTCTCAGATTTACATTTTTCCTTCTAATTCTATGTCTGGTACTGAAATTCCCTCATGTCTTTGTACCTTAAGTTCTTTCATCGGCTTAAAGAACAAAGCTGTAAGATTTAAGAATATTGAAGACCTTAACTATGGGTGCACTATGAGTAGTATTGTTCTATTACTCAAATGAACAAATAAATTTAAAGCTTCAAGAAGAATTTATAATATCAAAGATCCAAAGAGTTCAAGATGTCATAACAGTGGTTTTTCTCATCAGGAAATGAAGAAACAAGGAATTGAAGAAAGTAGGCTGCAACTACTAAGGGATGTCAGCGGTGCATTCAGGCCTGGAGTTTTAACAGCGTTGGTTGGTGTAAGTGGAGCTGGGAAAACCACCTTGATGGATGTTCTTGCAGGAAGGAAAACTGGTGGTTACATAGAAGGAAGCATCAGCATCTCCGGATATCCGAAGAACCAAGCAACTTTTGCTCGGATTAGTGGTTATTGTGAACAAACTGATATCCATTCTCCAAATGTTACAGTCTATGAATCCCTTGTGTTTTCTGCTTGGCTGCGTCTTGGTAAGGAGATCGACAAGCAAACACAAAAGGTTTGTATTTTAATATTAACAATATATTCACTCATTTTTCAAAATAAATTGCCACCCACTGCATACTAGGCAGATTAAATTTAAACTAACCTACTTATTTACTGACCCCACCTATTTCTGTCAATTGTGTACCTAGCATTTTCCTTAAACACCTCTCACAAGCTAAAGTCTGACTATCCAAAACGTTGTATTTACCAATCCTCATCATAATCAAAATCTTGGAAATGACCGCTAGGTCTAACACAAACGGAGTCATCCTAAATGGCCTCTTTTCTCTGTTACAGATGTTTGTTGAGGAAGTTATGGATCTAGTCGAGCTTCACCCAGTTAGGAATTTTCTAGTAGGCCTTCCAGGAATTGATGGCTTATCAACTGAACAGAGAAAGAGACTTACAATTGCTGTAGAATTAGTTGCCAATCCTTCTATCATCTTTATGGATGAGCCAACATCAGGTCTTGATGCTAGAGCTGCAGCAATTGTTATGCGTACTGTTAGAAATACAGTGGATACAGGGCGAACTGTTGTCTGCACAATTCATCAACCAAGTATAGACATATTTGAAACCTTTGATGAGGTATATGTGATTTTTCAAGATATATAAGATGAAAAACTACTCTTTCTTTGATTGTTATGAAAAGATTGTTCTTGCCCTCTAAATATCATCTTTTCTTCAGCTGCTTTTGATGAAGAGGGGAGGACAAGTCATATATGGGGGACCACTTGGCCGGAATTCTCAAAAGCTCATAGAGTACTTTGAAGTGGGTGTTGCTCTTGATCTGCAAGATGTAGACAACGCCGATTTAGGATGTTCTGAGTTATCTTATAAAATCTGTGTGTGACCATTTTGCAGGCTATTCCAAGAGTTCCAAAGATTAAAGACGGATATAATCCTGCCACATGGATGTTAGAGATCAGTTCTCCAGTAACTGAGTCTCAGCTTGATGTAGACTTTGCAGAATTATATACCAACTCGGAATTGTATCAGTAAGTAGCACTTGCAGCTTCATTCCCGGAGATTTGCTGCTTTGCATCCCTCTTTTTTTGAAATTTCTCAAAATCTGTTTCTTTCCTAATTTTTGCAGGAAGAATCAGGATCTCATTAAGGAGTTAAGCACACCTGGACCAGGAAAAAAGGACCTCTACTTCCCCACTAAATACACGCAATCCTTCATTACTCAATGCAAAGCATGCTTCTGGAAACAACATTGGTCCTACTGGAGGAATCCACAGTATAATGCTGTCCGGCTCTTTATGACAATAGTTGTTGGTTTCATATTTGGACTTATTTTCTGGAACAAAGGAGATAAAACGTAAGTATACATATTATCTTTCAGTATAATACTCTTCAGCAATAGCTCTTAATATCACTATATAATTTTATCACATCAATGACCTTCTATTGCTTTGCAAAAAGGCCACAAAACAATATAAAAATGCTCCTATAATTACTTGAAAATTTTACAGATGAGATTGGATGATATCTTGTAGTGATTTTCCAAAGCACTAAGAGAAGGGGGAGGGGGAGAGAGAGAGAGAGAGAGAGAAGAGAAGTCAGTTAGAAATACTTGTCTAAATCATTAATGATCTCAATACTTTTTGCTTGGAAACAAGGTTACCATGGTATTTACACATTACTGGCACTGCAGAATTACTTACAGAGTAACCAGGAATTCCTCTTTGGACAATGTGGAAAAATCTACAGCTTTGTTGATATTGCATGATTTCCCTATTTAATATTGAATAGTATAATTAAAATATAGAACCTAGATTTTCGTATTTTTCCTGTTGTAAATGTCTTCTCAACGAGTATTACTTACAAAAAAGTCATCTAAGTGTTTTACTGAAGGCGCGTGCTTTGGTATTTGTGTGCTATCGATAACACACCATCGGTACCCTCCATCTTGGTGAGCCCATAAAAAACATGGCGGGGCTTACAAAGATGGAGGGTCAGGATTTCAATTAAACAATAACACTACTTTCTTAGTGCTAGTGTTCCCCTTTTCTGACATTGTATAGCATTTCCATTTTAAAAGATATGCCATCAGCAACAAAAACATCTCCGTGAAAATTTCACTTTAATGCATAGGAATGCAAAACCCTATAAATGTACCTAAATAATTGCACCTGCAGAGAAAAGCAACAGGACCTGTTGAATCTCCTAGGAGCTATGTATTCAGCTGTTATTTTCCTTGGAGCCACCAACACTTCCTCCGTTCAACCAGTTGTTGCTATAGAAAGAACAGTCTTCTATCGTGAAAGAGCAGCTGGAATGTACTCGGAACTTCCTTATTCAATTTCTCAGGTAAAAACTGCTGATTCTTTACACATGATTATGCAAAAACATTTGAGAATTTGATTGAGTGAGCAAACTTTACACAACTTCACAAATTGCGGCCATGCAGGTAGCAATAGAGGTAATTTATGTTGCAGTCCAAACTCTTGTATATTGCATTATCCTTTACACGATGATTGGATTCCAAGGGCAAGTCGACAAGTTCTTCTGGTTCTACTACTTCATATTCATGTGCTTCATCTACTTCACACTGTATGGAATGATGACAGTAGCTCTGACACCAAACCACCAAATTGCAGCAATCGTTATGTCTTTCTTTATCAGTTTCTGGAACCTGTTCTCTGGTTTCCTTATCTCAAGAACGGTATGTATAGTAAAGTAGTCATCAAATATAATGGAAAGAAAAGAAATTGCATATTAGCCTGCACTATAATAGGACAGTTCAAATAATTAAGGAGCCCAGTGACATCTCTTTGCATATCCATAACTTATCATGGATGATATATGAATAACTCAGTACCATAGTGACTGTTAATCAAAATTCCTTTTTTTTTTTTTTCCCATTTATCAAGATTTAATGATAATGGATACTTGTATAGAACATCATATTTGGGAGTTAGGAGGGGAATAGAAGGGAAAGAACTAATGAATGGTAAATGGTTGAGTCATGACTTCCCTTTATTTGGATGTTTAGACAACCTTCCAAATTAGAGGAATACAAAATAATTAATAGTGGTGTCTTTTAAAGGACTTTGAACAGTTAGTCATAAAGCTTTGATCTCTTCCCCTAATCAAAACTCTCAAATAAAGAAAAAATGTTACGTCATATCCTTCCTTTTCCCATCCTTCCATTTCATATCAAAGTAATCAATTTAAAAAATTGGTGTGGCATTTGCATGGTGTGAAATGACGTATTTTATTAGAAAATACTACTTGCACAACTTAATTCTGTATAATCCCCTTGCATCCTGTGTTGCTGGTATTAGCCCGTTTCAAAACTAACTCCCCTAGCTCAGAATAGGTTAGGCTTATTTAAGAGTGCTTGTGCCATGATTACAAGAGTAAAGGAGTTGCGAGAAAGTAAGTTGCGCAAGTAGCACTGATTATTTATGTTTTTTAACATTGCTATTCCAAAAACATTCCGTTAAAGAATGGGGTCTAAGTTGAAGTGCTTCTTGACAATTAGTTTGTTTTCACATAATTGCAGCAAATTCCAATATGGTGGAGATGGTATTATTGGGCATCCCCGGTGGCTTGGACTATATATGGCCTGGTGACATCCCAAGTTGGTGACAAGACTAGCCCAGTGGAGGTCCCTGGAGCAGGACCCATATCAGTAAAAGCTTACCTTGAGAAGCAATTGGGCTTTGAATATGACTTCCTTGGATATGTTGCTCTCGTTCATATTGTTTTTTGTCGTTCTCTTCCTCTTTGTTTTTGCATATGGCATCAGGTTCCTAAATTTCCAGAAAAGATGAGGCTTTTCAGCAAAAGCTTTTTTCTTAATGATAACCCACCAAAAGAAATATTTTGAAGCTTCCAATTTTTTACCTGTCTGTTATCAATCTTTCGAATTTTCAATGATATTGTGTTATCAACTGCTGTTCAATCAACTGAAAACTTTTAGTTCAAGTGGTGCCCGATGTCCTTTGAGGCTATGTGTCTTCTGTTGTATCCAGGATTCAATACATGATCTTCGTGTGTGTACATTTAATGATTTAATCACTCCTATAATAAAAAAAAATATCATTCAATTAATTCAAACTTAATTGTATCATTTGATTATCTGCTTTATGTGTATATCGTGAGACTGTCATGTTCAATCTCAAAAATTTATAACAAAATGTGACAAGTTTAAAAGCAAAACCCATTTAGCCCACTAATGAGAAAATTTTGAACTTTGCTTCATTTTTTTTTTTGTTTAATTTATTAGATCTATGTATGCAAAGTCTCATTATTGATTCATTTAATTTACTAGATCTATGTATGCAAAGACTCATAATTAATCAAAATGCAAAGAATTTTCAAGAAATATTGGATAATAACGGAACCAAAGAGGCTTTTCCAAATCTTGAACTTTCTATTCCTTAAAGAAGATGCTCTAAAACACAATTTCAATTGTTTCCTTTCATAGAAAGTCTAACTTCTTATTCTTATACTTTGTAAAGGCAGTTCAAGGCTCTGTTTTGCCTAAGTAAGTTAATTTATTAGTTTTATTTAATAAATTATCTTAAGTAACATATAATTTATAAGTTTTTATTTTTTATTTTTTAAAAAAAATTTATTCTTATTTTTTTTATTAATTTACAATTTATGTCTTTTATTAATATGAATTATTTTAATTTATATATTTATTTTTATTAATATATTTTTTATATTATTTTATAATTTTGATTAGTTCAATAATTTGTTTTATAAAAATATTTTTACATAATCAATTAATTTTTTATTTATCATCTATTAACTATTAATTAATTTATTAATTATTAAATTATTAATTATTGGTTAATTTATTAATTATTTATACGAAAGAGAGCTGAAGTTGGAATTTCCCTTCATTGTGCTTACCCGGTCAAATCGACATGGGACGCTATTGTTCAGAATGAGAAATGAATGCGTAACAATTAAATAATCAGTACCATTGACAATAAGAGTTAGCCTGCACCTGTCTGCGTGGGTTGTCGATTCATAACTGCATTAAGCAACCTTTGAGGTGTTGTCCAACTCAAACTTAGAAACCTGCTTGAATCGCGAAATCTTTCTTTAATTTTTTGTTTTTTTTTATGTAGTGTCAGATTTAATTTAAAATTATATAAGGGGGATCTTTGTATACGATCTTAAGTTATGTTAGTATGCATTCAACCAATTGACAGTTTTACAAGACTTTCTCATACAATTCGTAACATTTTATGTAAATTAATGTCTTTTTTTTATAATAACATAATTATACGAGTGAATTATTTATATAAAGTTTACAATTTTTTTTTCATAAAATCTTGTAATTTTTTTCATAAATCTTGAAACATGAAAGATTTATAAACTATTAGAAGATCTTACAAAAAAAAATTATAAATTTTAGATAAAATATAAGAAGTTTTATTAGAAAGTCACATAAAACTTGTAAGATTGTATTTATGTTACTTCAACTCAAGATAATATGAAAGCATGCCCCATATTAAAAAATAATTATGTTCTCAAAAATATTTTTAATTTAATATTTCTTAAAATATTATTGAAGAATGAGTCCAATTAGCCCAAATTAAGGCTTTATTTGATTTGTGAAACAAAATTATGAGGAAACGTTATGATGCATGAGCATACAATATAAAACTCCAAGAGTTAAAAAATGGCCTAGGTCTAATATACAATGAAGCTTTCAGAATATTTTTCGTGGTTATTTGAGCCTTCAATTTAAGCTCAAAAAAAATTCATGAATAGTCATATGAAAAATGTACAAGTTTAGTTTTTAAAAATTCAAATCTCACTTTATTTTAATTTCTCTAGAAAAATTATGATATTTTCTAAACTAGCTTGTCAAAAGAATCCAAATTCATTGTCGCATTTAATGTTTCTTTTTAAACAAAAATATCTCATTAATTCTTCAATTTCTTGTGTTTGAAGGGATGTTCCAAAACTATTTTTCAATTTCTTATACTTAAAGGGATGTTCTAAACAATCTTTATTTATATATTTCTGATGTAGTCTCTAATGGATAATAGTAAGTGATTAATCAAAGAAGTTGAAGGGCCCTTATGTTTCTTTTTCTAAATTTTTGTATCTCTTTTGTAGATTCCATTGAGTGGGGAACTTTTCTCCTTGAATTTTTGTATCTCTTTGGTGGATTTCATAAGGTGGTGAGTGCACCAAGTTTGTACCTTTGAGGTTTTTGGTTCGTTGGAGAGGTGAGCAATGTCTCAATCCATTTATACATTTCCATTTTAATCAAACCTTGAATTTGATCATATCAATTTGTGACTTGTCTATGATTAATTCAACATGATCCATATATATTTCTTATATTTCAAACTCTCATCTTCCACTTCACTTTAAAATCAAAGCAATTGAATTTTTATAAGCAAAATTATAGCTAAAAATAATTTAATACTGTACAAAGTCCATAAATTACCTTTTTATCTTCCCTCTCTATTTTAATCCCATATCACTTTATTTGCTTATATATAGTAAAGAAATTTTATGTCATCTATATACTTTATAATTAAAAAAAGTGATATAATATACATAATATTATGATAATAAAAGAAAATAGTTTTCAAAACATATTATTTTCAATCACACCTCCAAAATGCAATGAATGTGCACAGTACTGTAAATTATTGGTGACAACGCCTGTTGCTTGTAGTGTAACAAGACAATTGCCAATTATAGCACTTGCTAAGTTGTATCTTGCCTCGCAAAAAAGAAGGATTTTAGTTTTGTAGAACAAGTTCTCCTTTCAATTTCCTTATCATGGACCATGATATAATTTGAAACAATATGTAAAAAATTGTGCAGAAGGAATATGAAGAATCTTTTTTCTCTAATTTTGGGAGGAATGCATATACAATATCATTTTTTATAGTAAAATGAGAAGATTACCTACATGACCTACAACAAACTACTCAAGCCTCTCATATAATAATATATGATACTTTTTTACTTTTTATACATCATTTTAAGATAAATACATAAAAATTAAAATGGCAATATGGAGTTCTATTTTACTAATTCATATTTATTAAAATTCGATTAGATTTATAGTGCTTGAATATTTATTATAAAAAAGGAGATCTTTAGAATCAAGACCTAATATAGACATCCATTGAGGGGCGAGGCCACTTTACCTTTTGGGCTGGCTAGCTTTAGCCACCATAAAATGTAAAAATTACAAATTATTCCTCACATTTTTTAGAGAAAATTTATACTTAACCCTTTAAATTTAAAAAAAATTCATAAAAGCCTTAACAAATTGTATTTTAGCACTTTCAACAATTTTTTTTCTAACTTGGCCCCTACATTGATCGACATATGCCTAACTTTGATACCTAATTAAAATCTAGAAAAAAAAATGACTTGCTTGGCGGGAATGGAGAATGCATGCAAGAAAAATTACGCTTGAGATTTGCTCTTGAGAGGGGTAAGTTTATCAATGTGATATGGACTAAAATTAGAGGAAAGCAATCAAATGAAATTAAGAACAGAAAGAACAGTTAGGGAGACAAAAGTAAGAGATAAAATCTTCATTAATTCAATAAGCTACTGAGTGAGAAATAAAAAACCCTACCATCCTTCTTATACATAGCATGTAATAGGCTTTGTTAAAAAAAAGGGAAAAATAATAAAATCATAGGCTATACAATGGGCCATGTAATGAAATTTATTTGTATAATTCTAATAGAACTTGGATCCCAAATTAAAATTAGAAAATAAATTTTATAATTTGAACATATAATACAATGTTGGCAAAATTCAAAATTTAATCCAAAAGCAATGAGCTGGCAAAGTTTTAGATCAAGAAGCATAAAATAAAAAAAAAAGGCACATATTTAATATGATTCAGCTTCTATCCTAATTCACTAGTGAAAATTATGAACAAATCCATTAAGAGGAGTCAAAAGAGAAAAATAAAATAAAATGTTTAATCACGCTTATTAATCTCATCTTTTTTGGAATTGATTTCAATTTAGATGTATTAGAATATATGGAACTCATCATGTTTAGAAGCACAGGAAGACATTATTTTTCTAATATCAATACAAGTATTTAATACTAGGTTATTCATAACACTATTATGTCTTCCCTATTCATTGCCAGTTGGTTATTTGTTAGTATGTGTTTAACTTATGATGTATTTGGAAGCTGTCATCTCAAATATCTCCCATTCTTTCTTTTACAAGTGGTACATTTTCTTACAAATTATGTATATAATCTTCATTGTTAATATAAATCATTTCATTAAAAGAGTAAGAGTAAATTGCAGTGTCTTAGATAACTTACCCTAGATGTTACAAATAAAATTTCTCTCTTTTCACAAACCATGCATATTAATAGTATGATATTTCAAATGACCAAACAAAACCTTAATCTGAATAGAAAATCAATTCAAAATAAAAATAATCACAAATCAATAATAATTCAAATTTAATTTGGAAAATAATTTAAAATAGAAAATAATCATAATTTGGTATTTATTAAAATTTTGAATTAAATTTTAATTACCACTTGGCTGGAATAATTCTTTTTCATATATTCTCTAAACTAATAATATACTAAAATAATTTAGAGAAAAATAAATTTACCTTTCTTGATTTTAATAAAATTATACAAGCTTCTCTTTTTATTTCAAAACCTAGTTTGACTTTCCTTACAACATTAAAAAAAAATGTTGCACTTAAATCTAAAAAATTTGAATTTTTCATTAAGAAATAGTAAGAAAGTATGACTATACAGTTCAAATCCACCAATATGAGTTTTTAAATTTGTTATGATAAAAAAATTCCTTTATTAAGTTTAAATAATTAAAATATAACTAATAAAAAATTCAAAGTTTAATTTAAATATTATAACCTTTTAACTATTTGAATTTCATCAAAGCATGTATTTAATGACAAAAAAGTTTAAATTATTGTATATTATTTAATTTGAATCTATAATAATTTTTCAATAATTTTATTAAAGAAAAGTGTAAATTTGAATTTAAATGTAGATTATTTTATAATTTAAAGATGTCTAAGTACATCTTAAAACTAGATAAGAGATCTACGTAATTTCATTAAATTGCTTCAAGAGTGATTGAAGTATTTTTCTTAACTATTTATCAATTTATTTTTAAATATAACTTGAGTCAATCAATATGCCTATGAAGTAATTTCTTATTAAAAAATGTTTGCATATGCTTAATTAAATTCATCCAACTTATTTTTAAAAAGATAATAAATATTATTTAATTAAAAAATAGTATATGAATCATTATAAAAAAACATAAATAGTAACCAGAGTATCTTTTTTTTTATAATTATGAAATGGAATTTAGATAATTAAATTTAAGAACTCTTACAAGTTATCAAAATTTTTATCATTAATACACTTTTTTTTGACTTAACAAACTTCTCTTACTTATATGGTACGTTTATTATATTAATCTATAAATTTTAAAATTCTTGTCTTAAAGGAGGATTGTATTTGCGTGGAAGCTTGGTCTAAGGTTGTAGGTTTAGGACAATATAATCAATGTTCTAAATATTGGAATAGTTACTGAACTAGAAATCAAAACGAATTCAAGGTTTAATGATTTGATAGAAGTTAGAATTTTAATATAAACTAAAAAATATAATATATGATAATTTAAAATAATTAAATTATTATAGAAAATTAAACTTATGTTTATAAACTATGAAAATATCTCATATAATATCAAAAAATTTCTTATTTTACAAGTTCATAATTCAAATTACTATACAAAAATAGATATTGAACTTGGTTTTCTTGGTTTGTAACTTCCATCTATGTAAATAAAGGCAATATTTGACTATTTAGGACATTGGACTTTAAACATATGTATAATATTAAGCAAAAATAATGTTATTTTTTTAAAAAAATACTAGTAATTTTTTTAAAAAAATCAATCAGTTTAATTGTGATCAATTTGCATGGTTTGATCAGTTCATCATTGGTTCATAATTTTTTTTTAGGGCTAGTTTTAAGGGTAAAAAAGATAGGACCACATAATTGATTCATAATTTTTTGTTTGAACTAGTGAGTTTAATTTTTTTAATAATTGATTATAACTTATCATTAGATTCATTTATACATATAGGATTTTGATGAAAATATAGTCCAAATATATGCATTTATGGTACCTTTTCACCAATCAAACATGCCAATATTTTGCAAAGTTTTGAAGGGTTTTAACATCTCCAACACTTAACCTTTTGATATTGAATTGACTACCTCTTCAATTATTACAAGGCAAAGATATACTATTTTGCTAGGCTCTAGCTATGTTAATATTCATAACAATGCCAAATAGTTTTTTAGATTAATGAATATTTTGTAAGACTCCTTTAAATGGATTTTATAATCTCATATTTGAATGGAGATTAATCAACCTTCGGATTAATCGATTGAGAAAGAACAAAGAGAAGAGTAACATATTTCTATATGAAAATGATCAATTCTACAAAAAAGATTCTTTTCCCCATGTTAAAATGTTTGCATCTAGACTAGGCCATATACATCCTTAGATAACTTGACGAAGGATAAGTGGAAGTCATCTCGCAAGAACCACACTAGCAAAGAAAGCCTTAATGGTTGAATACTTTTGCTTTACCATGAAAAAATAATGAATATGATAAAAAAGCATGATAATGTCTTGACTCAATTTTTTTTACCATTGTAACTAGCATAGATATATTAATCAAACCTCTTTACAAGTGATTTTAAACCAATTATTCTTCTTAAAATTGATTGTTTTAAAAAAAATGCACAATGCAAAAACACAAGATTGAAAAAATTAGCCTAAAGTTTTTCTTTTCCAATGAGTAAAAAAGAAATAGTCATGCACAATTGATAAGGTACAATCTTTTAAATTGACATTTTACTGAAATTCCTTTTCTTTCTTTTCCTTCCATTTCCATGTATTTTCATTTTCTCAAATCTTTTATTTATTGAAAATCATTTCAAAATGTTAGAGTTTAAAAAAGTAATTGATTCTTTTGTGATAGATAAAAATTCATTGTCTAAATTCAAAAACATATGGAAATTCTTCTTCTTTCTTTTTAAAGGAAGTTATGAAATTTAGAAAACACAATAATTCCTTTTGGAGATGAAATTCAAGCCAACTAGGAGTAGATTCTTTGGAAATCAAAACTATAAATAAAATTGAAGAAAATATACTTAAATAGATTTTCAAGTTTTCTAAATATCATTTTCTCAAAAATGCCTTAAGAAACCTAAAAGATATTTTAAAAGAAACCTTTTTGAAAACTAGATAGTAAAATCATTTAGAAGTCCAAAATAGGATAAGGCAAAATTCACAAAACTAAAAAGAAATGTTGGATTTAAAATACTTTTGATACAACATGCTCTTAAGAATTAGTATGTAGTTACCTTTGTTAAGGAAAACCTTATTCTATCAATACCACAGAATATTTTAAAATTCTTATTTTTGTTTCACTTTTGTTTTGTACAATAGATGCAAAAAATAAATTAGACATGTAATAATAAATATCATATCCAAAAGCTTATACATAAATTATTTTCAAAATAATGAGTAATAGAAAGAGTATATATACATAGTTGATCAAACTGAAACATGTATATATAAACAAAACTAGTTAGGGGGTCTAAAAATAGAGATAAGTGAACAGTCATCAAATAGACTAGCTATTCATTGATAGCTTAGAGCCACAAACATCCTCGACTCATTAAGGTCTTTAGTTAAAGGACTGTAAGAAGATATGTCCATAGTGGAATCAGACTCATATATGGGATCAACTGTAAGAACTATTGGAAGGACAATAGATGGATTAATCCATCACCATGCGAAGGCTACCAACTTCGCCAGTCACATTAGTTGTCGCTCCCTTTTTCTTCTCTTCACTGTTTCACTCCCCTTTTCTCGATGAACACCATCGTCATCGCTACCTTGAGCAGAATTGTTGTGGTATAGGAGAGCGCCGTTGCACCCTATCATGAGTTCATAAGATGCTAATCAAGCGATGTGCTCCAAAAAGAGGAGCCATAAGTAGTGGCATGTAGGGGAGTCGAAACCCATTAAGTCGTGCATGATTTTCCAACTACAACTGACTATCCCAATTTCCAGTGAGCTCCAGCTAACTCTGGTAGGCTGTTAATGATGCCTTCAAATAATAGTAAACCACTATAGACATAGAAGTCCTTATATTTTCATTATTCGAAGCTGAAATCCAAGGAAACCCATTTTAGTATTTTTGTGATATATGATAAAATTTGTAAAAAAATAAAATAAAAATAAAAAATAATTTTTATTCTAATTGGTATTAAAAATACTAGAATAGAGTATTAATGGAAAGTGGGATTCATGGGATTTTTATATTTTGTATGATTCTAAATAGATTCAAGAAAATCTCTTTTTGTGAAAATTTGAAATGTAGGATGATGCACGAGAAAAATATAATTTTTATGTTATAAAATACTACATTAGAATGAATAGAATAAAAATGAAATATTTTTATTTTATTACTCAAAGAAATTCATGCAATATTCTAAGAAAAATCCATTTTATGTGTATTATGGATTACTAGTAATGCTTTTGAAAAATAATATTTTCATGCTATGGAATATTAAAATAGTATGGGTGAAGTTTCTCTAGAATGTCATATGAGAATATTTTCAACGGTAATTTGTATGGTAGAAAACTTATTCTTAAAGGCATTTTTAAGATATATATAATGATACATGAGAAAATACGATTTTTAGGTTATAAAATGTTAGAATC
This sequence comes from Sindora glabra, assembly GCA_020226215.1. NCBI lineage: Eukaryota > Viridiplantae > Streptophyta > Magnoliopsida > Fabales > Fabaceae > Sindora > Sindora glabra. The sequence continues at coordinate 35,324 of JAIUCU010000318.1, forward strand.
ATATGAATATAGTATTTTTATAGCATAAGATTTCAATATTTTGGTTGTTTCATGTTTGGTTTAGAAAATCTTAATTTTATCATTTTACTTGGATAATTGACATAACACTAATAAAATAATGATTTGATACTCTGCAATATTTAGTTACTATATTTAAAGTATATTTATATCATAAAGGTTAATATTTTGGTGTTAAAGTTAATTCTAATAAATGCTTAAAATGTAATGTTTGCTTGTAGAAGTTTATGTTAGGAAATGCAAGAAGTAGGTAATAAGGAATATTATTATATTATGACATGCAATTGGATTTATAATGACTAAAAAGAATATAATTAATATTCTTGTATTTATAATGTTATTATTATTAACGTGGTGAAATAGGAAGATGAAGAGGAGAATAAAGTGAACCATTCTATGCTCCTACAGTGGATTAGCATTATCAGGTGAATATATATCTCACCACTGATTAATATTTTATAAAAGATAATTTAATTGTTATGAATTATATTATCCTTAGTGACAACACGCATTTTATGTTCATGTATATATTCGTGTGTAAATTTAATTCTATGGTATAAGTGTAATTAGATGTTTAAGTAAATGTTAATGGATCAGAGTGTGCAGTGGGAGCATAGTGTTCTTGTTAGTTACTAACTAATTTATTGTGATAGAGTTATAATAGATCATATTGTGATTGTGTTATATGCTTTGATTGTTCATAATTGCTAAATAGCTATTTATGTAACTTGTAATGAATCTAGTGATATGAATAGGGTAAAGTTCTAACAAATTTACTATACTGTGAATTGAGTCTTATAAGACATTGGAAAATTGTGAATTATGCTAGGGTAATGACATCGGATATTATAATCTATAATAAAAAGATGATACAAAATCTAGATGGAAATTTTTTGACGATAATTATGAAGGATATAAAATTAATATGAAAGTCAAATAAGAAATTTCTAATGTTCAGTTGAGAAAAATATAAAATTGACCTGAAATCAAAAAGTGACCAAAAGCAACTACATGTATGCTTACTATAAATGGATATGTGATGTGATGAAATATTGGAGTTTGTCTGTGATTGATTGTTACTGTTTGATATGATAGAAAATTGAATTGATTGTGATGATTTGATTGCAATTGAGCCTTAAAGGTTGAATGTGCTAACCATTTGAAATGGGTGGTGAATGATTGGTTGGGAATATGACGTTTTATAATGCAAGATATGGAATTTAAGTTGTACGTAAGTGAAATTCCAATCTAAGGTTAAGTTGTGCATATTTCAATAATAAAAAAAAAACTTTGCTATTACTTCTAATTTTATACATGTTATATGCAATTATGACTATTTATATAAAAAAGATAGTTTACCTATAAAATAGTGTTAGATGTATACTCATTAAGTTCTCATAATTTACTTCATTTTATTTCCAATATTTTCAAATTAAAATAAGAGCATGTGAGCTTGTTGCATCTATGGAAATCCAAGACTGCTTTACAAAAGAGTTTTGATAGTTGGATTAGAATCAGGGGTAGAAATGAAATTTCATTGATTCAACCATTGACGTATCAAATCATGTATTTGTATATATGTTATAATTGTATGGTATTGTGTGTATGTTTAATTACTGTCATATATAAGAAATATACAAGTATTATATTTTAGGGCATGTAACCTTCAAAAAATGTCTAAAACAGGAGAGGCTCTATTAGTTTTTCTGTAAAAATTTAAAGTGAGGTTTGGAGCTTCCTTAGAATTTGAAAACTCCCATTAGATAGAAAGGATGAAAATGTTAAGGCTTATGAAAAATGATTTCAGGATATACACCAATTACGATCAAAAGTGGATTGTGACATACGGACTCCAAGTTTTGCCTTTGAGATCTCATAGTTTGTTATTTCTACCTTATGCCTTATTTCATATTTACATTGGAATTATATGGTATCAATAGGTTGTGTGACCCACATATTGATATGAATAGCATGTAGATGATTTTATTTATGATTATGACATTGAAATCCTAGAAGGAGATATGTCTAGATAGATGCAAGAAATGTTATTTTCAACCTGGGACATGATACTCTAAGTAATATTTGTGTGAATAAATCTTGTAGTAAATCCACTTGTTTGCATTTAACCTTTTATTTAGATTCCTTTTGAAGGCTTAATCTTAAAGGCAATAAGCTTCATATGGTTGCTGGTTATGCCTCTCCTCTAACCAAAGGATCACATTGTCTTACCCAAACACCATCACCACCACCACCACCAGACTAATAGCAACAACACCATCATTATCACTAGAGTGCATGCGTCTTTATACATGTCATAGAGTTTTCCCAAGCTATATGCATGTATCAGAGAACATAAATAATGAGATGATATTTAAAAGTGTTTACTCCTTTCTCAACATTCTTAGATAGTTATGGGTTTACCTTCTATGCTGAACTCATTCACTCTAAAATCCATACTTATGTTTCTCTTTCCATTGTGTAGGCACTATGAGGGAATCATGGGTATTCAGATCTAATTAGAAAACTCCTCAAGATTTGTATACTTGGAAAAGAGGATACGCTCGTAATAAAAGAACTTGAGGAACATGGTCAATTCAAGTTATCATAAAGGGTGGTTCTCAAGTACTCATTTTAAAAGCATTAGTACCAATGAGTACGGGAGATTTGGAAAAATGAGAGCCGTTGATGGGAGGGTGGACAAATCTCAGCCTTTAATCTTTGATGACCTGAAACTGATTGGTTGCAATTGAGAAAACGAATAGAAAGACCATTGTACCTTTATCAATTAACACAGAAAGGGATACGAATTCCTTAGACTGGCTAATAGCACGGGTAACACCATTAGGGCTTAGGCCATGCAACTGTAATGGATTGGTGAAGATTTTTGAACATTTGTCAGCATGAAGGTCCTCTTCTAGTACTACGGGAAATTGAAATGCAGATCAGTATAGTCTAAGCCAATGATTTATGTTTCGCCTCTAAATAAGGCAAATGCCAATGTTTATGGCTGACATAACATGGTTTTGATTTCTGTATTTGCCTAATTGGTTAGATTCTTAATTGTATTATGTGAGTTTTGAATGCGATGCTTTGTCGTCTTAATGGATCAAGGCACTATGGGGGTTGTTTGAATCCGTTAAATTTTTCACTAAGTTTTCATTTATCGTCATGAGTTGTGTGAGTTGCGTGATCAGCGGTTTTGTTCCCGTAGGATATGTGCTGTTGTTGGTTCTCAACAAGGTTTGTCTTATTTACTGAACTGGGCACAACCCAGCTAGCTACCAACAATGCAGCTGTTGTAATCAGCTATCGCTGGCCACTACAACCTTTTTAATTTTTTCTCATTTTGAAATTTAGTGAAAAGTCCTTTATTTCTTCCTGCTATATTTGAATTTATTATTTATTGCGGTATTTTTATGGAATGAAAGCTATTTATAAGGAAATAAAGGATTTGAGCTTCCAAAGGTGTCCTTCCTTTAACAACTTTCTCTTTCTGAATGGTTGCATGATAGAGTTTACTAGTCATTAGCTTGAAATTATGTTCCATGTGTTAGATATTTTCCCCGAGTATTCTAAACAAATATATAATATGCTAAGGATAGTAACCTGAGGAATGGCTATGAAACTTTGGTTTTAAATTACTACTATTGAGTGACCTGAATGAATAATGCAATTTAAATGACATTAGACAAAGGAACCATTGTCAGGACTACTTAAAAAACTACTTGGTCCCAGCGTTGAAACAATAAATCTACAATACTTTTTTTTTTTCTATTAATAAGACTGGACCTCAAATATAGTGAATGTTTTATAAGTTTTTATATAAAGAGCCTTGCTTCCAATCTCAAACAGACTCCAAAAGAAAACCTTCAGGAAGTGTGAAAATTTGTTTTTGGCAAGGCTCATGTTAGAATGTGAAAAAGACTTGTAATACTCACAAGCTATCATGATACAAATAGTGAATGGTGTTGCATTTTGCTATATAAGCAATATAAGTTTGCTTAAGAGATACATACAAGCACTTCTATATTTGTAAAGATTGTGAAATTTTACGAGTAAGGTAAATTTTAATGGCATTTGTGCAATAATAGTTTAGGGTGCATAGAGACAATAGTCATTTCATTAAAAAAAAAAAAAAACTGTACAATTAATCTTTTATCACTGGAAAGGTGCCATTTGACACTACAAAATTCTATTAGATTTTGAAATTCTTTGATACATCTAGAAAATGTGTTCATTTTTTATTCTTTCTTTGCTATCAAGATGACTTGAATTCCAAAATGACTTGTTAGTGATATGATGTCTCTATTATTTAAATACTGAAGTCCATCAGGCTATTATTCATGTGATTATACCAGCATGACTTATCATTGCTTTTGATGGAGAAATGATAATATTGAATTGTATAATTTCATAGTCAATGCAACCATCTCTATCAGTAGGAGTATTTTATTTACTACAAGACTCCTGATATTTGGATAGTGAAGGAACTTCCAAAGGAATTACAATCTTGGACTTAGACGCAATTGTAGCGTTTTAAGCAACTATCCTACTGAAAGTTAATAAACATAGATAAAATTATTTTATTCTATAGTAGTACACCATTTGAATGCCTTTTCAGGTGTCTAATGATGACATGGTTAAAGAGGCCAAGCCAAGTTTCATGTGAAAAACATTCTACCTATTCAACTTAAAAACCAAGTTGTCCATTTTGTTGGAGTGGGAATTGCTTGGCATTTGATCTAATTCCATTTAAGCTACACGTATTTCCTAAAGCTTAGCCACTAAAAGGCTTGTGGCTAATACTTTACTATTATTGTCTTCCCTGATCTCAAGTCCTACTTTTTTTGTCTTTTTAAATTTAATCTTCCTTTGGTCTTACTAACTGGGAACATCATATAAAGACTTTGTTGTAGATGTAATTTTCATGCCCTGCAATTTTCCCCTAAAATATAAGAATTTGGTGCTTTGCTTCTTAGAAGGTTGCGCTAGCATGCAGATCATATAGAACTGCTGGACCACTACCTGGTTAGTCCAGGTAAAGCATTAAAACAAACCTTTAAGTATAGGTTCCGAGGCACTAATGGGGCTCCAAGTTGCCCAAATTTGGTGTCCTAGAACAAAAACATCAGGCTTAAGTACATTGGCAAGGAACATATCCAACACATGTTCAATAACTATGATAATTGACATAAAACTAGTAGCCACCTGTTCCTCTTTAACATAACAGAATCTTTAACTTTTCAACCGATGACGTTTTATTATTGTACAGTATTTAACATAGGAAGTTTAACTAAAATTGGAATCTCATCTCCTGTATTTTAGGCTACTACCCATGTATCATAATGAAGGGCTTCCATGGAGCACATACATCACTTTTAAGAGATAAGAGAGGAAGGACTTTGATAGTGGCGGAATAATTTATCTTTTCATTTCTAACATAAGAATATTATTTTTTGTATTATAAATTGTAAGCATTCACTAATGAGTACACACCAATGATTTTCTAATTCTTATGCTTTAATTGTTTATACAAGTCGTAGGAAGCTTTAATTCTCTTGTTATATTTTCTTCCTGAATGAATTGTGTTTTGTCTTGTTTTCATGATGACAATCATAGTGAAGAAGTTAAGTATTGTTGACAAGTGCTGTATTTTTCAATTAAAACAAGTTCATTTTGTATGCACATCTTTGGCTTGTAGGACTGGTGATGATCTTTGGTTTTTAACTTCAGGGACTTTGAACAATCCTTGGGTTAGGAAAGATCTGATATGCATATTCATTGGCTTAGTTCATTAGTTAAAGGTTGAGCAATAGATCTCTTATGCATTTGGAGTTTATGAGCTAGGCCTTACTGTCAATCAAACTTAAGCTTTAAGGGACGAGAGCTAGGTTGAGCGGGTAGGAATTTTTTTTATCTTCTTTTTCTTATCTCTTTGGCATCCCTATGGTGCTTAAGACTTGGAAAGTAGAGACTCCTATGTGCAAATGCGAGTCAAGTCCTAATATACACAATGTCATCATAAACAATGTTATTTTTGTTATGAATGAAAATAATGAAATCATGGCCCCACACAACCATTGTCTTACTACTGTGATTGTACAATGTCCACTCGATTATGTTCCACTTGAGGCAATCTATTTTTTGAGTCTCTTATGCTAAATCTATCATTTTAAATTTTTGCATTTCATTTTCTTTAATATATGCAGAATTTTGTGAATACTTTATATGTTCATTGCCAAGAGTTATTACTTTTCTCGTGATAAAAACTCAACCTACACTTTAAACAAAATTGCCACTTTTTTGTAGGTTGGATCTCCTCGTTCGTGTAGTTAAAACTAGGGATTGTAGCAAGCTAGTTGATCTAAGGCTTGAAAAAGGTTTTGGGGAGAGTCAAATGCATAGAATGGTTGAAGTAGTGGCAGCAAGTGATCGCCATTCTGCTCTAAGATGGCACAACATAGTTCAGGTAATTCTAAGAAATAGTTATTATGGTTCGATAAAAATTCCTTTTGGCATTGTTTTCTTTTCAGCTTATTATCTTTGTTAACAAAATTTCAATAGCTGAAAAAGCCATTAATTTGTAAGAGCCTTGGACAATAGAGATGACTAATCTGACCTATCTAGCAGGGTAAGACATGGTGATAATGTTATTTATGATTCTGAGCAGTACAATGAAGATATTAAGAATTTCAAGAGAATGAAGAATAACCGTTGTGCAGTTTTGAATATGATATGGATAGTGAAGAATTCTATTCTGTAGAATTATACCAATATAGACACTGCCCGAGTTCAAGTTGTGAGTTAGAGAGTCAGGCTTTCAACAAAACATAGGTGCATTATTGACCACAGTGGCAAAGGTCAAGATACCCATAGGATTGAGCATTACAGCACATAGGCATATTAGGAGCACCCATGACAATAGTAAGCATATCAGGAAATCAATTTAGTAATAGAACTAAGGATCTGTATTAAGGTGTCGTTTTACTTCATCTTACGTGGCTTAGTACATCTGGTCTTTCACCAACTTGGTGTAGAAAAGCAGCATTTACTTATTAATTCTTTTTCATTCCTTAATTTTTATTCTATAATTTTCCCTTCTTTTTGTCCAAATGCTATGGGGTGCTAATGATTGTAAAAATACTAGCATTTTCATACCACCTTTTAAATAGTTTTTGTTATTAAATTTTATTGATAAGCAACCACGATGGTTGGAGTTTCCTACTGCACCTCTTGGAATAATTAAAAATAATATTGTAAAAGTGGAAAATTGTTTAGATACTGATGCTGGTTTTCCGTTTTGTGTCTGAATATATTAGCAATGATCACTGGTACCATATTGTGCCACGATAAGAAGGAAATAATTACAATACAATTATATGACATTGAGCCATGGTTGTTGTTAGGGATCAGTAAATTAAATTAAATTTGCAATAAAACCAAGAATAAATATTAATTTAAAACTCGAGTTCAATCTTTTCCTATAGAAGAGGACTTCAGTTGACTGAATATCCAGCTCATTTACCTGGAGCACAATTTTTTGATTCAGTCCAGGATATAGGGCAAAATACATATTTAAGGATTTATTGAAACTTAATATTTAATTTACTATTAATTAATTTATTATCCAATTAGAGGAGTTTATAAAAGAAAATTCAATTAATTCAATCAAGATACAATTGAATCAATCAAAAAAGGAAAATTCATAAAAGAAGTTTATTCAATCATAAAAGAAAATTCCTCCATCAAGGGAAGTCATTTATTGACAACTTAGTGAATCCATAAGAGACAATTAAAAAACAACACCAATCCCAGTGCAACCTAACCCAAAGATATGAGAATTCAACCGTAACCACTACGTAAAAATATGACTACCTCAAATAAAGTATTATATGATCACAATGTCTTTGGGTATTCATGCGAGTATGCATTTGCAGTTGCCCTATGTTCTATTCGATTGGGTTTAGAATCGTCTAGTACAATATTAAAGGCCAGCTGCATGCGTCCATAATTTCCTCTAGGGCTGTGGAAGACAGATAATGTTACAGTTATTGCAAATTATCTATTAATATGTTCAATAAATCATAACAATTAATGTATCATGACTTGCACGTCTACATACTAGAGTCTTGAAATCACTCTGAATGTTATTGAAAGCCATCCATCCTTTAACCCATACTCCACAATTATTGCTACATAATTGAGTGTCATCAAGTGTTAAAAATTATCAAACATTTATTTATTGAGTAATATAGCCAATAAATTCAACTCTTACTAATTTTCTTGTTGTGGCACATCGGACAGGACAACAATAGGCCATGCCAATATACTTGGTGGATTAGTCCAACTCAAACCATGAAACTTTCTGTACATGAGTAGCTCATCCATAAATGTTGCTTGCATGGATGTATCATTGGGTAAAACACAAAACATGTCTTATATTACTAGCATAGAATATTATACTTTAACCATTTCATTTATAAGCTTATGCCTTTCTTGTGAATTACCATTGGGATCATAATAGAGATATAACAACTTCTCATCATCCAAAGAAATAATTCGCAAAAACTAGTGGATGTTACCATCATTGATAGGTATGTATATCTGCAATTACAATCTCAACCACACATGTTTGTAACTCAATAATAATTTATAGTAAATCTTACTTATAATAAGATTACCATTCTCAAATCTCTAATGAAACCTTACATATACCATATATGGTAAGCTCTCATTGTTCTACAAAATTCAAGGCTCTATCAAGTTTCAACTTCAACAAGTGTAGTGGCAAGAAACAATTGCTTATAGTCTTTTTCTTCATTTCCTCATGAGTAAGCCATGTTGCAATTAGAGTCAGCACCTAAAAAGACACTATAGTAAGTAAAAACATAAGATTTAGCATTTAATTATTTGTAAAATTGGAAAACAAGTATACCTCACCATGCACCCATTTATCTAGAGTACTACATCGGATAATTCTATGCTAACACTACAAAAGGCTAAAGAAAGGAGAGTGGGAGGGATAGAAAAATCGATGCTTTAATTGACAATATGTTAAGTTAAATTATTCTCAAATAATGTGGAGTAAAATATTTTTCATGTAAAAAATCATATTCTATATGTTGGTTTTTAATCCACCATTTAAGCACTTTGAAAAAGAGGGGTAGAGATTCTGGATAACTCCATTTCTGCTTTGACATAACCAACTGGACACATGTGATAAAGTATTTGGACTAGGAACCTCAAGCTAATTTAAAGCCAAAATATCTTATGAATGTCCATTAGTTGCTTTGATGTTTCATAGATTTGAATAAATTAAAGCAATTTGCTCTTTCTTGAAATTTTACAGTACCTTAAATGTCAAAATTTTCAAGACTTTGCCATCAAATGTGGTTAAATTGGCATCAGCTACCTACAGTCCAAATGAATTTATAATCTCCACTGACCTTGCAAATCCACCTTGCTTCTATTCATTGTATAATTGTCACTTATGTTATTACTTGAAACTTAACCTTGTTGTTTCTATAGAGAATGTATAAGTCAATTATTCACCTATTTTATGCCTTTATTAGATTTTAATTCCTCTTTGACTTCCTCCCTTGTATTGACTCTTATTGTCTACTTCAACCAGCAACTAACTCATTTATGGTGAAAGGAAAAACACAGTACATATTCCTATTCCAAAATTCCAAAGTGCAAGAATGCATATACCCTAAATTACACGATACATAGCATTGATGAATCAATCCTACATTGTTCCCAGTCTTATGCCCATGAAAAGTTTAATCTATACAATGGATAAAAGCAATTGATTAACAATATTTTTCATAATAGCAGTAAATTCAAGTCATTTCCTTCACCTTACAAGTCATCCACCCAGAAATGTGTGGTACAGAACCGAAGTCCATCGTCGTTTATGGCTTCCCTTGGATGGTGTCCTGTACTCGATGATGATCTTTGCTTGAACTACTAATGTATCGATAGAACCTATCACACTCCTCTGACTTTGTGCTTTCATCCATCTTCAAATCCAAACCTCATCTAATCGATTATCTCCTAAAACATTACTCTGGATGCTTTACTCAAACAATTAACTTCGTTCTTTTGTTTATGGGGAATAGGGCAATATGGGTAAAAGGAAAATGTTGAGCCTATTTTCGTTCCAGTGTAACAGACAATACAAAGTCACTTGTCCACATGTTGGCATGATACTTGATATGAACTAGTCCAGCACTTTGCATGATCAAGCTCAAATAGAGAATGACTTGACTTTAAGTGAAGGTCCATTGACAAGAGAAAGACTCAAAAGAATACAAGAAGTAATTGGAGCCTATGTAAATGCAATTCTGGCCTAAGGAGCCTAAGTAAAAGAAATAAATAGAGTTGAAGTACTGCTCATCCAAGCCCAAGAAATCTGAAGATAATTGGAGTGTAACAAATTTGGACACTTTTTCCCAATATGAAGCATTATGATACGTAAAATATTTACATATTTATTTTCCCTTGTATGATGCATTTTTGGATGTAATCTTGTTTAATTTAATAAATTTAGTTGCATTTTGTGAATGGGTCTTGAATTTGAAATGAAATCAAATCTTTTAGATAATGCTGTATTTTGACCCTGTTTCAGGTTTTAAGCTATATCTGGAGTTAAAGATGTTGGATTGGGTTGTTCTTTATATGGTTACAAAGCTAAGAAAAATCCCTACAACTTTTATGTTTAAAGAAAAGCCCAGTTCGGAATCTAAGGATCTCAAATTCTTCTTGGAAGATGAAACAGTGGTTCTGACGGAATTTGACCTTTGGTTACTAATCTGATCATAACTCGGGATAGAAATGTCAAAATTAGGAGTTCTTTGTAGCATTTGAAATTTAAGATCTGGATCTACAACTCGTATGTTGACAAGAAGATGTAAATCTGCCATTTTCATGGTGAAAAATTATCAACAAGTCAGAAGAATTGTTGCTGCGAAAATCAAGAAGGGTAGTTAAAGACCATGGGTGGTAGCTAAAGAATGTGATTGGCAGCTAATGGTCAAGATTTATGACTTGAAGCTGATTCATTCACCTATAAATAGGTAGAAGTGGGGAGCATTTGCAGCAAGCATTCATTGATTCATGCATCTTGCATAGTAGTTTAGTTCATGCATTCTTAAGGGTCGTTTGGTTCATACGGGAACTAAGTTCCCATGGGAAATGGAACTTCACAGGAAGTTGATTTCCCGTATGAACTTCCTGAGATATCTCAAATTTTTGTTTGGTTGACATGGAGCAAGTTCCATTTCCTGCAAAAGAACTTCCTATGTTTTTGTTTGGTTCAACTTTGTATTTCCTACAATATAACAATGAAATGACCACAATAGCATCCAAAATAAACATTAACAGATATTAATTGATTTCAATTTTTTTATGTGAAAAATACTGTTCTCCGAGGCGGGAAAATGAAAGGACACGACATCGAAGTGATAAAATGCAATGGCCTGAATACGAAACGACGCACGCGAAGGGCATTTCGGCGGGCACAAAAAGGCCGAAATAGTAACAGTAACAACACTTCACATTCCATCTCAAAGCTCACCAGTACCAGTGATCTCAAGACGCAGGAAGACACCGTGCAAATCATCGCCAAATACAGCAAGAGAAGATACCAAACGACCCTGAACAACCGGATAACATCATTTATCGACATCGGACACTGAAAGCAAGATCAAACAGCAACTCCGCACAAATAGGTCGTCCACAGGTAAACCCACCTCCTCTTTAACATTGACTTTAATACAGGCATTATACTTCAGTTATAAGTGCAACGAAAATGCCACAGCTTCCTTGGACTTATGTTCATATGTGAGTTGAAGTGAAACCCTAGCAGTTAGTAGGACCACAACATGCCATGTATTTTGTTGCATATTACTATCATTCCACATAATATCTGTTTGTATTAGGGAGTCATCTGATGCCCTAAAGTAAAGTGCTTTTCCATCGGCATTGTCGTTGATCATGTTTGATTTGTAGTTTAACACCACAATGTGGTGGGTGTTACTGTTGTCAGCGAAACATTAACATCTCGCTTCATTAGTCTTTGATAGGGTAAGCACGTTGGTTTTGTCAAAGTTATCTGTTTAGTCACGAATCATCTTGTCTATATCTTGTGTTTTTTGTGCTAGCGTCTCTGTTTGCGGACCAAACACTACTATGTCACCACGGTAGGGGATCGTAAAACAGTTATGTCTCGGTTCTTAGCTCATGTTACTGTTTCTAGGTGAAACAGAAACACACCACTACCACGAGGTTTCGTTGTCACTTATATGGCATTTTGCCTGCTCGTGGTTGTTTTTAATTGTTGTCAACACCGGAGAGCTTTGTTAAACATGTATCTCTTATTTTTTATAATCATGTTACTGTTTCTCGGTGAAACAGCAACACAACTCTACCACGAGGTTGTATTGTTAGTCAGACCTCACGGAAACTACTTGTGCATGTTTTGGTTCTTTTTCAATACAGTAGAGTGCTGTGAAACTCGCATAAGTTCTATTTTCTGGGTCATGTTACTGTTTCTTGGTGAAACAGTAACACATAATTTCTTCGAGGTTGCGCTGTTAATCATGTCTCATCTTGTCAAATTACATTCCCCGTGTTCGTTATCAAAGCAGGAGGGATTCGTAGAATGATTATTTCTCAAATCTTGGCTCATGTTACTGTTTCTCGGTGAAACAGCAACACAGCTCTACCACGAGGTTGCATTGTTAGTCAGACCTCATATTGTCCACTTGTACATGTTCTTGTTCTTCTTCAACGTAGTAGATTGATGGTAAACTCGCACATCTCGATTTTCTGGCTTATGTTACTGTTTCTTGCTGAAACAGTAACACATGGTACCTTGGATGCTTCAATGTTGACCATGCCTCACCTTGTCAATTTATGTTCCTATTGCTCGTTATTAACACAGTAGAGATCCGTAAGACAGTTATATTTCGGTTATTGGCTCATGTTACTGTTTCTCGGTGAAACAGTAACATACCACTGCCACGATGTTGCATTGTTATTCATACCTCACAGAGTGGCACTTACCCACGAGTTTTGTTAAACATGTATATCTCATTTTTTATCTCATGTTACTTTTTCTTGCTGAAACAGTAACATCACTAGGAAGAATTGGATGTTGCATTAGTAATCATACCTCGTTTTGTTTATTTATGCTTGAGCTAACTCTTGATTTGACGTTTACCTGAGCAGAGAGGCGCTAAAGCACTCACACAAGGAGACGATTCTGATGAAGAAACCCAGAAATTCCAGCAATATAGGTCCAATCTTTTGGCCTGCATTAGGCAGGTTGATCAGCTTCAGTTGGATGACAGGCACACGACGGTGCTACGACACAACCCATTTTAGGTCCTAATTAACGCAATAATAACAAAGGAACTGGATCGCAGCATGTGTCGGAAGAGCGATGTTGAAATTCAGTCCATAATTGCTACCTTCTCAGACAAGAATAATTATTTCAACATCGGGGGCGATCATCTCAGAATAACACCAACATCAGTGAAGCTGATCTTTGGAATAAGAGATGGAGACCAGCCCATCCAGACAACGTCTGGCAAGAGGACACTGTCAAACTTTGACATAAGATGTTTCCGTGGCAAAGCACGGATGAGCAAACCAATAATATTCAACGCTCTCGAAAGAGCAGTGCGGGGAACATCAGAGACTGATGTGCAAGATGTCTCCCGCCTCATGACGTTGATGCTTCTAGTCACCCTCTTCATACCAAACAGGGCCCACACATTGGCCTGGTCATATATCAAATATGTAGATGAAATAGCACAATATGGGTGGTCACAACACATTCACGACCAACTCATGAATTCTCTCAAAAAGGACAGCACTCCCAATGTAACCGGGTGTGTCATGCTATTGCCAGTAAGTTAAAGATGTCAAAACTGCTCTTTACTTCGTGTCCGAATCCTTTACATTTTCTTCATTCATCTCCATTCATTTGAGTAAATGTTCTTGTCTCCTTATTGTATGGTTGTCGCAAGTCTTGGCTCATGTTACTGTTTTAGACTAAAACAGAAACATGTCCCTACTTTGTCTCTGAATGGTCACCCAAAGTTTTATGGCATTTTTATTGTTAATGTGATCTCACTTGACAGTTATTTGTGAGTTCTTCATCCTTATTGTATGGTTGTCGCAAGTCTTGGCTCATGTTACTGTTTTAGACTAAAACAGTAACATGTCCCTGCTTTGTCTCTGAATGGTTACCCAAAGTTTTATGGCATTTTTATTGTTAATGTGATCTCATTTGACAGTTATTTGTGAGTTCTTCATCCTTATTGTATGGTTGTCGCAAGTCTTGGCTCATGTTACTGTTTTAGACTAAAACAGTAACATGTAAAACAGTAACATGTCCCTGCTTTGTCTCTGAATGGTTACCCAAAGTTTTATGGCATTTTTATTGTTAATGTGATCTCACTTGACAGTTATTTGTGAGTTCTTCATCCTTATTGTATGTTTGTCGCAAGTCTTGGCTTATGTTACTGTTTTAGACTAAAACAATAACATGTCCCTGCTTTGTCTCTGAATGGTTACCCAAAGTTTTATGGCATTTTTTTTGGTAATGTGATCTCACTTGACAGTTATTTGTGAGTTCTTCATCCTTATTGTATGTTTGTCGCAAGTCTTGGCTCATGTTACTGTTTTAGACTAAAACAGTAACATGTCCCTGCTTTGTCTCTGAATGGTCACCCAAAGTTTTATGGCATTTTTATTGTTAATGTGATCTCACTTAACAGTTATTTGTGAGTTTTTGGTTCATGTTAAAGACTGTGCACAAGAATAACTTGTTTACCTCCAGTTGTTCTTCATCTTTTTATTACTCCGTCTTGGATGCAGCCTCCTAAGGAAATTAACGTGACAAATTGTACGTTTTATTGTCGACAGTATTAGCTGTGTGAGATTACCAGCGTGCTGGGCGAGCACCACATCGAAAGAGTTCCAAGGTGCCTCAAATGGGACCTTGAAGCTCCTCACACGCCAACTGAGGGATCAACTTATCAGCCAGCTTCATGTAACAGTATGAAAATATCAACTTATTATGATGTCCGATACATGTCAGTGCATGAAAGTATGTTACTGTATTGAAACCTGGAGAGAAGGACCTGTTACTGTTTCACGTATAAACAGTAACATCTTGTTCGATGTTACTGTCCATTTCCATGAGAAATAAGACAGTAACATCGAACAAGATGTTACTGTTTATACGTGAAACAGTAACAGGACCTTCTCTCCAGGTTTCAATTGTTATTTTGATACCCATTCCAGCAATTTACTTTGTTTTATGCATGGTGTTTCTGTTTCATAACAAACACAAGCATGCCGTAGTCACAATGCAACATGTTACTGTATTCTCTAAAAACAGTAACATGCCGATTTCCCACACTAACAGTGGAAATAATGTTATGCTTCAGGTCGTAAACAGAGAGATGGAGCCCACTGTACATGAATACGACCTCCTCTACACAGATGAGACAAATCTACGGTTGATTGAATTCGCTGACAAAACAATATCACATGACACACCCTCCCAATCGAAGGATTCGGAGGGCGATAATGAGACAGCATCGGCCCAGTACGTGATCCAACCCTGGCCAACAAAGCTGGACCTAATTTGCCGATATTGTACTGTCCCAGAAGGAGCAATAGCAACAAAACAACGATGAAGTTCTACAGCTTAGGGATCAACTCACCAGTGCAAACACAGAGTTACTCAAACTGAAAGGATGAGTTGACAGTCCCTCACTAAGAAACTTCATTCGTTAGAACAACAGAAAGAAGAAAACGCAGAGACAATATCCAAACTCAAACACGATAACGCACTGCTGCAGGAGGAACTTGTCCACAGCAACAAGTGAGGCAGAAAACCTCAGGGCGGTCAACATTAGTTTGGAAAATCATAATAAACAGCTCAATGCACAGCTATCAGGAATAGATTGTACAGGTGGTTGAACAAGCTGAGGTAGAAACCACCAGAGCTGAATGAGCAAGTTATAGACGAGGCAAAACAGCGATCGATGATAGCGAATATAAAGAAAAAACCAAGAAAAATAAAACAGGACGAGGAGTTCACGTACTCTGGTCCTTTGAAAAAACGAACGAGACAAGCATATGCACGTCAGCAGATAACAACTGCTGAGGAGATAACAACCGCTGAGGAGGTCTACGGGCATACCAAAGAGGCTCCTGTTGTAATTGAGGATGAAACACCCACAGATAAAAATAATAAAAAGCATACTCACAAGCCACCCTACAGTCCAAAGTTTCCAACTGCAAAATACCTAACCAAGGATGTCATGAGTAAGATGATGCAATTAAAATTGGCAGGAGATCCACAGTAAGTCATGTTCTATTTTTTTGTGGATGCTTTGCATTTACTAGGAAGTTTTATCTATCGCCTCATCTAATCCCTTTGCCAAATCACCACATGCAGTATTTTTGTCTAGTCAATCCCCGAGCAGGATTTGTTCATCACATTTGAGGATTTGGTGGGAGTTATGAAGGAGGCATCAATCACGAACTAATGTATGTATCATCTGGTCGTTTAAACGCATTGTTGTTTTGTCATTAATCACACCTCTATTCTTGTTACTGTTTCTTTCCTAAACAGTAACAGGAATATAGTCTAATCGGTCTCGAAGAGATTGTTATCTCAACTTTGTGGAGTCCAAACGATTAGATACAATTATTCTGTCTGTTTCAACTAGCGGATTCTTGTGTTACTGTTTGAAGTTTGCCACCCTTATCAATCATATAACAAGAACTAAACAATCAATGCAGATCATAGATGGCCATGCCTACACTCTGAGCCTGGCTTCCAGGAACAGTGAAAGGAAGGTATTTGCCTTCGACAGCTGTTGCTGGGTAAGATTCTGAATCCATCTCGCTTATATGAATCACAGAAGGCATCATTGATTCTGACTTAGGTTAAAACTATGTTGACAGTCTTACATTGTGAGCGACCTCAAGTTTCTCCAGGAAGCTAGGCAATACAAATTCGATGCACATATGGAGGAGGCAATGGCTGCAGATGTTGTTATCTTCCCACTGAACTCCACGGGCAGTCAATGACTTCAGCAACCCCAATCATTTCACTCTTCTCGTCCTAGATAATAAAGCGCGCAGGTGGACACACTATAACTCGATGCGGCCGAGAAGAGAGGGGACACCGGATCCATACTTTCGTGATGCCATGATGGTGGTGAGTGATATTAAATACCTTGTTATTTTATTGACGTTACTCTTTCCATCAGACACAGTAACATCACATAAACACAATAAGACAACGATGTATCTCTCGTATGTAGCTCATTTCATGGTCTTCTGTTGGAGAAAACATGTCAAGTGTGATTCTATTACAAACATAAGCTGTTATTCGTTGATGTTTCTATTTCTTGTAAAGACAGTCACTGTTTGTTTTCTGGGAGTTCCAATTTATTCTTAAACATCATTGGGTTATTTGTATGGTGGATGTGTTTTGTTGCTGATGTTACTGTTGCCATAACAAAAACTAATAACTCATAACAATACAAGATGTTACAGCCAGAAATGTAGACAGTTGCACGGAGTTTTCATTTTTTATTTTTGTTAGTTTGCTAACAACAGAAGGACTACTACGAGAAAAGGATGAATGAAGTCCTTGCACGAGGTGGATTGGATAAGAGGGTAGAGTGAGCCACCTCAGGTCCACCGTTTGATATAATATCATACGAACGGTCACCTCAACAGGAAGAAACATCATAAGTAGCAAGGTCCTTTCTTATCAAATGTTAACATGTCTAGTGGGTACCAAACTAACTCGTTACTATTTTCCAGGCAAGACTGCAGGATTTTCATATGCTTCCATATAAAGAATATATTCAACAATAATAAGTTTCAGGAACAATTTCCCTTGGAAGAAGTGAGACAATACAGAGCAAAATTAGTTAATAAATTCCTCCAGGATTTCACTCTTCCCAACTGAAGTTGATTAACATGCACATATATAACAATAAAGTTGATTATTATGCACATATGTAAAACTAAATTCATGTTAAACTATTGTCTTAATATTTAAAATTCAAGTGTATGTATAACTCAATTGTAAATGTAATTCTTCTGTACAGATTAATCTTATATCCAGTTTATGTTAGCACTCAGACATCAGGTTGCCATATGAATTACTCGCACATGTGTTGATGTTACTCTTTGTTAACGGATACCCCTCCCATCCAGTTGTGCAATACTATTCTCAAAACCTACCACCAATGTTTGTATGAATGAAGGACAATCTTTGAACAGTCATCAACGATGAACATGCACCTCTCACACGCACACGGGCCAGTTCCCTGGGTGTTACTGTTTTCGTCCGAAACAGTAACATCACATAAACTGTACTTTCTTGGTTCTAATCCTGAGAGGGACTTGTCAAGTGACATGCACAACCACTCAGATGCAGGACTGAGCAGCCTCGATGATGTTACTGTTTTCTCTTAAAACAGTAACATCACATATGAACACGTTTCTTGGACATAATGAGGATAGGAACTTGTCAAGTGACATGAATAACAACCTAGACCCAACCCCCAGCCAACCATAACCTCCAAGGCTCAATACCCAGCACCCTCGATGATGTTACTGTTTTCTCCCAAAACAGTAACATCACATATGAACACGTTTCTTGAACATAATGAGGATAGGAACTTGTCAAGTGACATTCATAACAACTTAGACCCGCCCTCCAGCCAACCATAACCTTCAGGGCTCAATACCCAGCACCCTCGATGATGTTACTGTTTTCTCCCAAAACAGTAACATCACATATGAACACGTTTCTTGGACATAATGAGGATAGGAACTTGTCAAGTGACATGAATAACAACCTAGACCCAGCCCCCAGCCAACCATAACCTCCAAGGCTCAATACCCAGCACCCTCGATGATGTTACTGTTTTCTCCCAAAACAGTAACATCACATATGAACACGTTTCTTGGACATAATGAGGATAGGAACTTGTCAAGTGACATTCATAACAACCTAGACCCGCCCTCCAGCCAACCATAACCTTCAGGGCTCAATACCCAGCACCCTCGATGATGTTTCTGTTTTCTCCCAAAACAGTAACATCACATATGAACATGTTTCTTGGACATAATGAGGATAGGAACTTGTCAAGTGACATGCATAACAACCTAGACCCGCCCTCCAGCCAACCATAACCTCCAAGGCTCAATACCCAGCACCTTCATTGATGTTACTGTTTTCGCCAAAAACAGTAACATCACATATGAACTAAGTTTCTTGGACATAATCAGAATAGGAACTTGTCAAGTGACATGAATAACCACCCAGACCCGCTCTCCAACCAACCATAACCTCCAGGACTCAATACCCAGCAGCATCGGTGATGTTACTGTTTTCACCCAAAACAGTAACATCTCATACGAAGATGTTTCTTTGAAATAATCAGGATAGGAACTTGTCAAGTGACGTGAATAACCACCCGCACCCGCCCTCCAGCCCATCATAACCTCCAGGACTCAATACCCATCAGCCTCGACGGTGTTACTATTTTCGTCCAAAATAGTAACATCTCATAGACTGTATTTTCTTGCTTCTTATCTTGAGAGGGACTTGTCAAGTGACATGCACAACCACTCAGACGCAGGACTGAGTAGCCTCGAGGATGTTACTATTTTCACCCAAAACAGTAACATCCAAGATAATGTGTAACCATTAGCATTCGATGATGCACGAAAAGGACTGAGCTGTATTACAGGAGTATCAATGGAATTGCCATGAGAAAAAAAAAGGGAATGTATTGTTATATTCAGCCACATCATCTAATACATTATGTGATCCGATGTCAGTGTCCAAAAAATAGGTGCACATACAGAAGTTCAACAACATAGTATGAATTTAGTGAGTGTCTTGGCTCCTATTGACTACTAGTTTTTCTAAAACTTCACTGATCTAGAAGTAACAAACCATGCACATAAGCAGATCTGTACTCCTCTGGAAGGCTAAAAAAGAAATTAACTTCTAAGGGGTTGAGAGCAATTTTCCTTGCCGCAATCATAACTTGGGTAGGAGTTAACCCATCAATCTTCATAATCTCACTTGTCACTTGCATCCTTCTCCCTGCAGAATCAGATTCATGTTGGAAACAAGAAGCCAAGCGGCCTATATGTTTACTTGCATCCTCCATCACATCACTCATTCGTGCAAATCTAGAAGAGAATTCTCTCAGAACTTCTGAATTTTCTATCTTTGCCTTCTTTGACCTACGGTTTACTGGGGTAGTTGAGGAAAAAGTTCCCATCGGGGCACATGGAGGGACTGGGTAAGTGTCCTCCGCGGAAAAGGCAAGAACATTTTCTTCTTGCTCTTCTTCTTCTCTGTCCCTTACTTCATCTTCTATCCCCTCTAATGCATCTTGTGGATTTACAACCTCGTCTCTAATGGCTCTATCCTTCCCAAATATTTTGGCTAAATTATCAAAAAATGGAAATGGCTTGTTTCTTGAACCCACGGCATTTTTGTGGCTCTAGCATAAAAGAAGGGAAAACATAATGAGAAAAGGTAAAACTTTAAAAGCTGTCACCAATAAATAGAAATATACATAATTACACTTATGTGCATAGAAGAAAAGGCATAATATAAAATATTACCTTCACCCATTCATCCCACATTGGCTTTGAGCAAGTTACGAACTTCTCTTCATCACTCCATCCAAATCCGCTGGAAGCTGGACCAAGCATCTCTGCAACAACATTATATTGATTCCTCAAATACTTGATATGGGACTCGATGTGTGGCTTAGCCTTCATACCACACTCAGGAATCTTCTGATCCATAAGTTGTTCCAACCTGTTATAAGCACCATTCTTGAACTGGCCATTATCCATTTTCCAACCACCCAGCTCCACAAGATCCATCATTGCACTAATTAGTGCACGATCCTCAACGCTTTCCCATCTTGTGCATCCTTTAGATGGGTTCACACCCTCACCACCTTGGTTGGCATTTCTCTGAGCTTTTGGTTGACTCATCTGTGAAGAACGAAAGATGGAAAGACAGGAAACATAGGAATTCGTTAGAGCGGCATTCTGCTCATGATTTAGCAATTTAGAATGATCATACTACCAGTTCAATAAAAAGCGAAATCATTACTCCCATCTTATTACAAATTCAGATAAAAATAATACAAGAATAAAGTGTATATTGTCTACCAATCCATAAATGCAATACAAGTGAAACACCCTACATAGTTTTAGTTAAACCCTATTCAATGACGTGGTGTCATGTAACCATGCATTGTACATCTCATTGGCAAGATCATGTCTGAAGATAGTCCATGCAGCACTAGATTCCATAATCCCAATATTAAGTTCACCATTGTCTTCTTCCTCACCATCCACAAGCAAGGGCTCCATGGGATCCACACTCATGAATGTTCGAATGAAATTATGCATCAATGCGCAAGCCAGAATAATTCTACCCATGGTTTTCCTAGGGTACCAAGTTGTACATCTTAGAATACCCCATCTCATTTTTAACAATCCAAAACACCTCTCGATAATATTCCTTGCTTGCGAATGCTTCATATTAAAATATTCCTCAGCAGATATAGGTTGCGCACCACTCTTCCACACACTTAGATGATATCTCTGGCCTCTAAATGGTGTTAGAAAACCCTCACAATTCATGTATCTGGCATCACACAAATAGTAGTTGCCTATAATCAACCAACATAAGTGTTAGGTACTTTCATCTCAAATAAGCTCATTGGTTCAGATTGAGCAATGTCAAGGTACCTATGGTGTTACCTTGTGGAACTTGCAAAGCATTTTTTTTAGAAAGTGCATCTCAAAGCACTCTATTGTCATGTGCGGACCCCTCCCAACCAGGCAATATATAAATAAATTGCAAATTTCGCATGCAAGCAGCTAACACATTAGTAGTGAGTTCTCCTTTTCTATTCCTGAATCTAGCTTTATCTTTATCCCCAACACGAATCTTAATATGAGTTCCATCCAAAGCACCTAAGCAATTCTGCAGTGTGTATATATATAACTTGTTAATAGATACTGTATATATTTATAAATATTTACACATTCATCTAATCTTCCTAGAAATTCTAACTTACCTTAAACCATTTCCACCTCTCATCTTGGCAATTCTCAGTCACTAGCTCAAGTTTCTTTAGTAGAATATCATGGCATCTAAGGACAGTGAGGAGAATTGAATTGAAGTGCCTAGATATTGTCTCACCACTTCTCCTAAAGTACAATTGAGTTCTTCGATTTTTTATGTCATGAGAAAGTGTGAATAGAAATAAAGCAACCATCTCCTCTAAACTAGTATTCCTATTTCCTTGTAACTTACCGACATCTCTAAGCATATCATATAACTTAGAAAAACAGGCTCTATTCATCCTAAGGTTGTCCAAGCATGCTAAGTCACTTTCTTGAATCATTAGCTTGAGATTTAAAAGCCTAGCATAATATCTTTCTCAGCACAACTGTCAAATATATAGGACATAGGCTGAGGCAATCTAATGTCCAAAAAGGACAAAAGATACAAGAATTCAGAAATAGCCTCTAAAATCATGAGCATCATCTATGTGTATAATGCAATACATGTAGTAGCAATCTTCTTCTTTTTACTCAACAGTAAGCGAGCCATAACTGTATGACATAGGCAAATTACATGCAAGAATGTTATAAGTTAGAAGAGTAATAGAAATATGGTCAGCCACTTTGAGTAATTTGAATGCAACAAATACTATTCATCTTTTTCAAGGTAGTCAACAAGCAAACAACAACGATATCATATCCAGAACCTTTTAGAAGCTTTGCCGTCGTGGTTAGATTAAACATACCAGTTTGCTAAACCATAAGCACACCCTTTTTTATCAAATTCCACCATTATTTTATAACAGTTCCTATTCCGACGATTCAGTTCCGGAAAGTCGGGAAGGAAGTCCAAATTTCAAATATGGAGGCCGTAGTTTACTTAATACAAAAAAAGGAAATATAACGAACAATGTCATCAAGGCTTACCAAAAATCGCTAATACCGTTGCCCGGAACTGTTGCTATGGTTTAGAGGAAATGGCAGAAGCTCGAGAACCAGAAATCGCTACTACCGTTGCCGGAGACTACTGCTAGGGTTGAGAGGCGACGGGAGATGCTCGAAAAACAAAAAGGCATACAGGAAGAAGTGAATCCTGATATTCAAATTATAAGGGCAAAATTGGTATTAAGTAATTTTAGCAGGGTCATTCTTGTCTATAAATTAGTTGAAAACGTAGGCAATAAAACTTACTGAGGGGGTGGGTAAGTGACCTCCTGCGTTTTATGGGAAATACAAGTTCCCGGGAAGATCCATTTCCTCCTATTTCAGCAACCAAACAACTCTGGGGTCGTTTATTTCCTAGGAAGTCCAGTTTCCCACGTTATTGCTGCGAACCAAATGACCTCTTAGTTCTTGTATGCCTCCTACATGGAAGGCTAGGTTTTCCTCCTACATGGAAGGTTCTACCTCCTACATGGATGGATAGTATTTCTATTTTCATGCATTTGTAATTATAATGTTTGTATCATGAATGTGATGATGTTTTTATTTTATTTTGAGTTTGTTTTTAATTTCATTATGTTCTAATTTTTCATCTTCCTAGGGTGATGACGTAACTTGATAATAATAGATTGAATTCTAATCTATTGAAACTAATCTTGATTTTCTTTCCTAGATTGAGTTTTAATTATTGCTCTTAATACTTTCAATTGATTGGCCACCTTTTGAATGAACTCAATATGTATGTTGAGACCGGAAGGAAATACATGTGTATGGAACCTATAATTAAAATCATAAATTACATATGAAATAGGAATATATTCATATGGTTTATGTAGTCTTAATGAGTTCCATAAATCCTAATGCATGATTAGTTGTTTCAACTCACATAGGAATTTAGTGAATTGGCAATTAATTATACAATTACTTGACCTTGGAAGAGGTTAGTAATTAATTTAGGAAAACTCGACTATCAATTAAAGGAATTAAAATTGGATTAGTGTAGATAGATGATTCGATCCGAAATTGTTAAGTGAAGTCTGATCCCTAGGTCTTTTATTCATATTTATCTTTACTCCAATTGCATTCATATTTACTTTAAATATTTTCTACATAGATCTTTATTTAATTACTTCATTCTCCAACTAATCGATTTGCCAAATAGTGTTAGGATTATGAATTTTGGTACTTAGTGAAACAATCCTCGAGGGAACGATACTTACTTATCACTTTATTACTTGTTTACGATAGTGTGCACTTGTACTAATTGATAAACCATTTTACACGTAACACATTACAAATTAGGAGATAATTTCCTATTATAGAATGCAACGAATATGAACATATTTTCCTAAAATGGAGTGCAACAAATCTAAAGATATTCTCCAAATATAGAGTTTAATGAATCTAGACATATTTTCAATATGGAGTGCAGCATATCCGAAGACATTTTCCTAATCAGAAGTGTAATAAATAAGGAAAATCTAAGGATAATTTCCATTTTTAATTTAATGATAGTCAAAGCTTTGTATTTTTCCAATTATAGCACTTACTATTTGTATTTTTCTAAGACTAGTATAAATAGGAGGCAATGTAACTCAGAATTCAATAGTTCATGAATAATACACAAAATTGAGTGTTTTTTCTCTAAAGTGTGAGAATTGTATCTTCTTTTGCTCTTATGAAATTGTGTTTTGTCAATCTTCCATTATAAGATTGGTGATTCAAATTCATAAAAGCCCCCAATTTGTGCTTCAACCCAGGTGTATTGTTGTGTAGATTGTTTAGCTCGTGTTTGTGATTGGACAAATGGTCTAAGTGGTAAGTCACATTCCTCATAGCGTTAGTTGGCTGCTTGCATTCTTCGGATCATCGAACCACTTAAAATCCAAAACTTATCAATCCCAACTCCCTTTCTCAATTTTGGACTGTGGCTCTCATATCCTTCTTTTAAATTTGTTTTGATTTTTACTTTATATGTCTATGCTGTGAAAATCGGGCCACCCCCTTGAATTCCCTATCAATAGTGGCTTTGATGCCTTGAATACCTAGGAGTACCATAAATATGAGTACTCAAGAAAACTCTCTTATCATAATACAAATTCACAAATAATGAGGTCATGCCGGTCCCATTAGAGTCAAATCAAGTTAAACTTGATCCACTAACCCTTCTTTCCTTGTATTAAAAGTATCTTGATGCATAAAAGTAGAATAGTGATAAATATTCCTATTTCATAGCTTTTTGACATTCCTGGAATGCTTGATTAAATGATTTTTCTCTCTATTTCCACCCACTATTCTTATAGAACAACAATAAAACATTGACTTTCTAGTTTTCACTAATTTATAATGTGGCCAATAAAAAATCAATAATTATCGAAAACTCAAAAACAAAGTTAAGAAAAAAATTAAAAAAAACCTAAAACAAGAAAGCAAAGCAAAAGAACAAAGATCTAATGAAATAAATTAATCAATATAAAATGAAGAAGAAACGTATAACTGATTCATTATAATCATGACCATTAGCAATGAAAATGGTACAACATTGAAGATACACAAATGTGAAAGTGAATTAAACATTCAAAATTCTTCAGACAATATCCTTCTCTAGGCATTTCAGTTCATAACAAGGAAAAAAGATGATAGATGATGAGTACTGAGCTCCTCTTTCTTCTCTTAAACGAGATTGAAATAACTAAACTTGACACATGTAGCTCACTAGAGATCTCCAAACATAAATAGCCAACTTCATTCATAATGTAGCTAAAATAATGTGGCTAAAAAAGAATGTAATCCAAGCCATGCTACAAAACACAAAGTAGTGTTTGCAACTCAACAGAATTCTCATATCAAGTATTGGAATTTAGAAGAATAAGGGCCTAACTTACTGAGGACCGAATTTCATTTTCCACCCATATCACTCCCTTAAAGGGGACATACATTAGAATCCAAAAGTATATAATTCATAACTAAAGGGAAAAAAAACTTAAAATTGGCCTACATCAAGGAATAAATGAGCACTTTAATGATTTGATCATTTATCTATCTGAGAAGTTCGGCTCAATAATATGAAAAAATGTTATTTTTTGGGAAATAGAAAATAAATAGATTGTTTAATTGATTATTATCTAATAAATTGAGAGAAATGAGACTACTTAGAAGTTCGACTTCTTACAAAGCATGCTTACTTACTTTTTTTCTAAATAAGTTTTACTTATTATATTATTTATAGATATAATAACAAAATTATTTTTATTAAATTTAATTAATAATAATTAAAATATATTAATTTGTAATATAATATTATTGAGAATGTAATAGTCATTTTATTAATACTTCTTAAAATATTCAAAATTAAATCAAATAAAATATAAGAAGTTATTTTTTGAGAAGTGTTACTTTATATATGTCAACCAAACAACTTTGAACACTTATCGAACAATTTATATAAAAAGTTGTTTCTTAAAAAATTCAATTTTCTATAAAAAGTTGTTTCTTATGCAAATTAAACAACTCCTTAGACTCACATTGGCAATACAATAACAGTCTAGTAGAAAATCAAACCTAGGATTTACATATGACTCAATTATTGCATGCAAAAATCCAAAATATAAACAAAGACATGAAACTAATAAGCTAAATTTCTGACTTTCATTTTTGGACGGAACCAACAGATGCTAATTGCTAATAAAAGAACTCCCTTTTTCCCCCGTAATTTCCCCATACATAATGGAACAAATTAAGTAGCATCTCATCTAATGTTTAGATTAAATTGGAACCCAAAAACCTAATTTAAAATTTTTACAAACATGCAAACCAAAAGAACGGATCCGCTATCACTCACTATGACATCGATTCCAGGGTAATCAGAGCATATACTTGTAGATGCATTCGACGTCATTTACTGTTATAGATAGTGATTCAATTTGATCAAAATGCTCTGTATCAAACAGAATAACAACGCCAAGTCTTGCAGCTTCTTCTTCTCTGAATTTCACAGCAACTGTAGCAACAGTGGACCATCGTTGCTCGCCTGCAGGTCAAATCACGGTTCAGTAGCTCCCAGTCATCATTATCACAAATCCCATCGCAGATCAACTTGCCGCCCGCTACAGTATCACAGCTCGCCTTCACACCACTTCTCCGATGCTGTTGTCTCATACCCTTCACCATTTTCGATTCATGCTGTTATTCAACAACGGCAGGTAACATAAAAATGGTAATTTTTAGGGACGGACGTGCAAATATGTGAGATAGGTATTTTAACTAGAAGGGACCGTTAATGTAGCTTGTGTGACACAAGGAACAAGCATTAACCAGGGATATCTTACTGTGAATAGTATCCAGGAATAAAGTCTGTCCCAAGGCATATACCGACCTCTTTAGCACGTTGGTGCATATCTCTGTTTTCTTTGTGATAAATCAAACGCGCTAAAGAAACTATTTTAGTCAAAATTGGTTCAATTCAGTACTGAAGAATACGCATCTTTTCATTTCTCTTCTATAATAAAATTTACCTAAAATATATAAGAAATAAAGGTTTTGTCTTGGACATTTCTAGAAAAAATTCACAAATTTTTATGAAAGCTTACCTTTAAAAATCTAACATTTTATATATGACTCAATTACTTGAAATTACACCGAAAAAATCTTTCGAATATTTTTGAATCTTTGTGAGAAAAAGGTTACAATACTAATAAAAAATTACAAGATTTCATTCAAAAATTTGCAACTTCCAATGCAAAAAATTGGGAAAAAAAGAACAAATGGATATGATTTTCTTTCCAGAGGTCCCCCAATATTTCACCCATGAAACAAGCCTGCTATCCCAATTACGAGATCGAGAGATTCACAAGCATTCCAAGTTTTAAAATTGATTACAGTTGCAGTACTCACGATCTCTTTTTATTTGTTGCTTTAAAGAAAATTTTGAGAAATCAAATTGGAAATAAATTGAAATTATTAAATTATAATTTTATTTTTTTTTGCCATAAAATAATACAAGACACCAACTAGGAACAAGGACAGAACCAAAAAACAAAACAGAGCAACAAAACACGAAACTAGAAAAAAACAAAATCGCAAGAACAACAGACCAGAAGTAAAACGGACTAAACCAAGACAAAAAACAACCTAAGGATAGGACGAAACAGCAAACAAATTTGAGGAGGAAACCAGCTCTTGTCTTGAAGGAGGATAGACTTGAGAGGGGTGGAGGATTAGAAATCCAGTCCACAGGACACACACCCCAGTTCAAAGCAATAGTAAGCCAGTCAGCTGCCTTGTTGCTAGACCGAGAAATATAAGCTAGAGGACAGTCCGGATTTTCTTGCAAGCTCTCTTTTATATCATGAATAAGATGTCCTAAGGCCCAGGGCAAAGTAGATGATGACTTATGGATAGCCTCCACAACAACCTTTGCATCCGATTCCACTATATACGGACCTTATGAGATCAAAGCACCCAATTAGATTCCTTACTTAATAGCTAAGGCTTCTGCTATTGCTGAAGAACTAGCAAACACTCTTTTGGCATTTCCAAATACCATATTACCAGAGGAATCTCTAACGACAGCTGCAGTGGAAGTTTTTCTATTGGATGATTGGAATGAAGCATCCACATTGATTTTTATCTAACCTCTGTCAGGAGCTTTCCATCCTACCTCCATGGAGGGAAGAGGTTGACGAACTGGAATTTGCCCTTGTTTCATTGTTGTTGTGAAGTTGTTAAAGTAAGTCAGACCTCTTGATAAGGTTACCATAGGTTGAATGGGAGTTTTCCTGAATAAGTAGTCATTCCTTGTCTTCCAAATTTGCTAAGCAATATTAGCCACAGAGATAAGTGATTCTTTTCTTGAGAACGGTTCCGGCTTGGATGAGAGCAGACCTTCATTAACCAATCTCCTAATGATAGGCAATTCACATTTTGCATTCTTAGACATAAGGGGGAACCAAACCATATTCTCGAGCCCAGAAACATCTAAAAAGATAGTGAAAGGTGTCTTCATTTTCTGATTCACATATATGGCATAAGGGAGATTGTAGACATTTCCTTTTGTATAAGTTTTGAGAAGTTGGAAATATGTTAGATAGGGTTCTCCACATGAAATGTTTATCTTTGGAGTAGCATCAATATTCCAGATTGTAGACCATAATTTAGGAGGAACACTAACAAATGAAGCTACCTAAGAAGGGGAAACTTGCTAGGACATAAGAAAGTGATATCCCGACCTAACTGAGTAGCATCCATTAGAGTTATGAAGCCAAATTAACATATTTGATTGAGGTTTTTATGGGAGGTATATATTGAGTATAGCAGATCTCTCCAAAGGACTCAGCCACTGACTTATTGGTCCTAGATCCCATTGGTTTCCTATTACTGAGATAAGTTCAGCCACTTGAGATATAGAACCTTCAACACTAGGATTAGGAGGTGATAATTTATGGCTATATAAGTCAGGAATCCAAGGATCTTTCCAGATATTAATCCTCTGACCATCTCCAACCTACCAACATGAGCCTTTAAGCAGTAAATCTCAACTTTCAAGAAGACTACTCCATCCCCAAGAAGCTTTGTTTCCTTTGGTAGTAGATAAGAGAGATCCATTTGGAAACTATTTTGCTTTTTACAATTAGAACCAGAATGCCTTAGGATTCTCTATACCCCTCTAACACTATTTTTCCAAAAGAGCTTTGTTAAAATACTCCAAATTCCTAAAACCAAGTCCTTCATTTTTCTTGCTAGTAGAAAATCTTTCCTAATTTGACCAGTGAATGCTGTTATCTTTATCCTTCTTTCCCCAAAAAAATTTAGCCATCAATGATTCAATTTGTTGGCAAGTTAATGCTGGAAACTTAAAGCAAGTCATGGGAAAAGATGGGATGGCCATAGCAACAGCTTTGATGAGAGTTTCTTTCCCTACCTAAGATAGGAATTTATGTTTCCAACCTTGAATCTTCTGATTTATCTTATCTCAGAATAAGAAAGAGCCTATCTCTTAGATTTGCCCCAAATTGTAGCAATGCCCAAATAATTACTAGGATTTTCCATAACCTAAATCTTCAGAATATTCAAGACAGAATAAACCAAATCTGGATGAATATTAGGACTAAAGTATAGGGTAGATTTTAAAGACTCAATTGTTATCCTGAGGCATCATTATATTCTTGTATGATTCTAGATAAGGTAATAACATTTTCAGTTGATGCTTCCAGAAATATGAAAGAATCATTAGCAAAAAAATAAGTAGGATAATATAGGAGTTGTTCTAGCTACTTTTAAACTAGATAAACTTTTCTTGTCTATTTCTTGTTGGATCATTTAGGACAAAACCTTGAGGCAATTAAAAAAAGAAAAGGGGATAATGGACCCTTGCCTAATACCACAAGAAGGAGAGAATAAGTAGATCTTCATACCATTAATCAATAGGTTGAAATGCACCGATTTGACATATGCCATAATCCACTTCACCCAAACTGAATCAAAGCCCATCTTTATCATGACTACTTCAATAAATTTCCAGTCAAGTTTGTCATAAGCCTTATACATGTCTAATTTGATAGCTACATATCCCTTCTTCCCCATCTTGTTTTTTAAGAAATGAAAGGCTTCATAAGCAACCAGTAAGTTATATTGGATTTGTCTCCCTTCGATCAAAGCATTCTGGAATTGAGAAATGCATTCTGGAAGAACTATTTTTAGTCTATTGGACAAGATCTTTGAAATAATCTTGTAGTAAAATTTGTAAAGACTAATAGGTCTGAAGTGTGAAACTTCCCCAGGAATTTCTACCTTTGGAATCAACACCAAGTTGGTTTGGCCAAAATAGGGGTGTAAGGCACTCTCCTAGCAAAATTGAAGAATTGCTTGGCTCATCGTACTTCTAATGATATACCAAAACTTCTGATAAAAGATTCCAAAGAAGCCATTTGGACCAAAAGCCTTGAGTGCCCTAAGTTGAAACATTGCTTGCTGGATTTCGACTTCTATAATAGGAGCACATAATCTATTGTTCATGTCTTGGGAAATAGAACTTCTAATCACCTTTAAGATTTCCAGAGATCTTCCATCATTGACAACCCTCTTGCTAAATAGACTGCGAAAATGTTCCTTAAGAGTGCAATGGATGACATATTCTGATTCAATCCATAAACCATTTGAGTCTTTCAGTCTATGGGCTTTATTTCGCTACCTTCTTTGGATGGTTGTATGATGAAAGAATTTAGTATTTTAATCTCTTTAACAAAGCCATTTAATTCTAGATCTTTGGCACCAATACATTTCCTCAGCTTGCCATAATTTGTCTAACTTTGTTATCAAGTGCAGCTTTTCCTCAATAATCGATGTTAATTGATCCAAATCTTGCAATTTTTGAATCCTATGGAGCAATTTATCAATTTCTTTTGCATTATTAAGAAAGAAAATCTTACTCCATTTGATAAGAGCTCATCTACATTTATCTAGTCTCTTAGGCAATGCAAGAGAAGGATCTTCAAACTCATCACTCTTCCAATTGTCTTCTATGATTTCTCCACAGGAATCTTCAGAAGTCCATAAGAGTTGAAACTTGAAACTTTTCCTTGCTTTAGTTTCAGACAAATATAATTTGAGAAAAATCGGAGAGTGATATGATCTAATGGGAGGAATTGCATAAACTTGAGCATTTTCGAATAAGGTTCTCCATTTAATAGTGCAGAAAGCCCTGTCTAGTCTTTGTTGAATATTTGCCTCCCCTGCTCGATTATTACTCTAAGTGAAAAAAATTTGCTTTCACCTCTAAGTCAATCATATGACAAGAAAATATGACCTTCTAAAATGATTGGATTTTTGTATTTGCTTTAAGAGCTCCCCCTCGTTTTTTTGATTGATGCATGATATCATTGAAGTCACCAATCCATACCCAAGGTTCATGGTTAAAGTTCGTGAGAGTCTTGAGATGAGACCATAAGGTTCTTCTTTTTTCAAATTTAGTCGGAGCTTAAATATAAGATAACTTGAAGTTAATGTTTTTCCGGGAAGTTTCACATACACATCCATAAAATGGTGATTTTTTCTCTGCCACAAAAGAATCTACAGAATCAGACCACTAAAGGCATAGTTCGCCACCTTTTCCTGAGGGTTCCACATAGTAGCTAGTTGAGAATCCACAAGATCTTTCTAATCTCATGAAGTCTTAAGAATGTTGTTTAGTCTCCATTAGGAAGACTAATTTAGGCTTATGTTTTTTAATGAGCTCTTTCAAAGCTCTAACTGTCTAGGACCCATCCCCTAACAATTCCAAGATAAAGTACTCATTGGAGGTCTGTGACTATTGTAAGCCAGCCACCATCACCCCTTTTTCCAACTTCCAAATGATTTGCCAGTTCAATAGGAACTTACACTAGTATTGAATTATTTATCTTTGTAGGTGAAGAGATGGTTACATTTGATTCAGCAATGATCTGATTACGACCTTTACGTTTCCATGTTCTCCTCCCCTTCTGTTATTAGTTTCTGGCATCGGTTTTCATCTTTTTCGTAACTTGGTAGTCTTCATGATCCTTTGTCTTTCTTTTTAATTCAAGTCTATTAAGATGAAGAACCACTTCATTAACTTGTGAATTAGCATTTCCTTCAAATTCTATCTCCTTGGAAAGTGGCTATAATGAATTTGCATTTTCCTTTTCATCAAAAAGTCTACCCTATATATTTGTTTGTCAATTATAACCGTTCAGCATCTTTATAATTCATGTTCCTGTAACTTGACACATAAATTGTTTGAAATATAATATGATGATTTAAGAGAAAGTCTATTATAAAGAGTTAGACTAGGCGTATCTATTGAAATCACTGGTTCCTTTAGTCTAACATACACCTTTTCAATATGAAGATCCAAAAGATTAGTTGGGCCTAGGCTGGTTCTCTCTTTGTAGAAAAAAGAACCTTTTAGCCCAATTTACAAAATTCATCTGGTTAGGTAAAGTCAGGAATTTTCATCGTACCTGGTAAAGTGTCCCTTTGGATAGAGTTAGT
Source organism: Sindora glabra (assembly GCA_020226215.1). Taxonomy (NCBI): domain Eukaryota; kingdom Viridiplantae; phylum Streptophyta; class Magnoliopsida; order Fabales; family Fabaceae; genus Sindora; species Sindora glabra. Next base: position 68,459 of record JAIUCU010000318.1, read on the forward strand.
GGAAGGACTATCCTCTTACTGACGATTATGTAGCCATTTTCCAGTACCACAGCGAATTTCAATTTGCTTTTCGTGTTGAATATCATACCTTTGTACATTATTACCTTTCATCGCCTGCATCACTCTTTGAAAATTTGTACATTGATCACTCGCGGTATCCACACGCGCCACCGTAATGTGGCCTTCTGATATTTCTATCCGATCCTTTCGCCGTGGAGAATTGTCATCCTGAGATAAGGATTTCCTAGGAATGGCTTTCAGATGAGAAGAATATCGAGCTTGGGAAGGATTAATAGTTGGCATTATTCTTTCTTTATTGTAGAACATTTGGTCACAACTTATGATACCACATTTATAACAGAAATCCTGCAATTTCTCATATTTGATACTTGCCTATGAGCGGATATTATTTGTCTTTATATCCAAAAACTAGTAAGAAGGGGCTTTTTAATATTAATCGATACTCTTATCTGCAAAAAACCATAATTTAAGCCATTACCAGACCAAGGATCCTCTATTCTTAAGATTTTCCTAAAACGTGCGCCAATCATCCAAGCATTCTTCTGGTTCAAGAATTCCATTGGCAAATCATGAACTTGAACCCAAAATGGGCATTCTGAGAAGTCCAACTTATGAATTGCCATTTGAGGCTTCCAAGGTTAGAGACATAATAGGGCTCCCATTACATGCCAGGGTGCTTCCTGTAAGATTTTAATAGGTAAGTCTGCATTAGGAAAGTTAAAAATGTAAGTATGTGTACCCAATTCACCAATGGAAAGCCCTTATGGATTTGCCCATCCTTTCTTGATCATATTAAGGGTAGTAAGATGGTTAAAGTTTTTTGAAGTCAAAATACATCCCACCAATGCTGTTTTTAAATACAGATTAACCTGAGGAGTACCTGAACAAATTGAGAATTTCTTCATCCAACATTAGCTTAAGACTATTATTTAAGGATTGGGGATGAGAAGGAATGAGATTTTCCATGCGAAAACTGGGGCACTAAGTCCCCTTCGAAAACACACTATGTATTGAAATAGGAAAAACTTTTAGGGCTGGGGTGAAAGGATTAGCTTTCTCTGAGCGAAAACAGGGACACTAAGTCCCCTTCAGATTCACAAAAGGAATGAGGCGATTAAGAAAAATGGGGAAAGCCATGAAGGAAGGTCTTGGTTACAAAGGTAAGGGAGGAAAGACGAAAAGCTAAGACTTAGGCTTAAGGGAAGCTCTTATGTCAAGGAGAAAAAAGCTCTCACCAAGGCGAGAAAAAAACTCGATAGTATAAAATATTTTAACTGCAAAATACAAGTTGAAATTTGAGCTTATTGACTTTATCATATATCTGTCTTATTTAAGTATAAAATTAATAGATTACAAGTTTCAAAATTATCAAATATTTTAATGGACTTTAGACCTTTACAATTCCAAACTTCAAAATCCAAATCTGCATCATAAAAAAATATAGATCTCCATATAACAAACTACTTTAGAATTTTTTTCATTTATTTTTATTTTGAAAATGCCAAACTTTCTTTTCAAGAAAATCTTTTATTGGTTAAAATTTAATATTATTTTTTTAAAAAAATGACTAAATTTGATAATCAATATTTAGTAATCATTATGAGCTTTTCATTTTTAACAAGAGGAAAATTCACAATGAAAGGGAATTTTAATTTTGAAATTGTCCAATATATACTAAAATCATTAAAAAAATAATATAAGGAGTTGAAATAATCTTTTTATAGCCAAAAAAACAATTCTAAACAATGTGCACAAAGCACAAAATAGTTTGACTAAGTATCTAGAAGAAATTTCACTCTTAGCAAAATAGTAATCCTTTTACTATCATTCTTAAAATTTTGAATTAAGTGAAAAAGTGATTAGTTCTTGTCTCCTTTGATGCATACAAGATATATCCAACACATGGGATGCTAAGGAAAATTCTTAAGTAAGCTAAAATTTACATAAAACCAAAATTCAAAATTCAAGCTTAGAGTCAAAAGTGTCTTGGAATTGAAATTTCAAATTTCAAACTTCAAACTTGGAGCCAAATTATGTGTAAAATCCCAAGGAAATTTTCAAAGGAAATTTCAATTACAATTTTGAATAAAATTTATTAGGTGTTATTATAGATCATTAAATTTAGAAAAAATTACATAAAAGCTCCATAGGAAAATTTAAGCACTAATAGGTTAAAAATTGACATTCCAATTTCAAATTTTCAATATTTTAATTCAACGTTTTTGGTTTTGATTTAGAATTGATTTTGGCTAATTTTTGAAAGCCTATTAATAATTTTTATGTAATTGGATTTAAAGAAAAGAAAAGAAAACTTAATAAGAGAATTTTTTAAAATTAGGCCAAAAAGCCCTATTAAGCCTAAATAAACCTGATAAGGCCCAATAAAGGCATGATAGAACCAAAAAGGATCTAATTAAGCCAAGGCCCAATAACAAACCTAGCAAAGGCCTAATAGTCAAAATAGAAGGCCAAATAGCAAAAGAATTCTAAAAGTTAAAAAACATTTCAAGAATGGAAAGTGAGCTTAAATACACAAATAAGCCTCAAACTGAAATCAATTAGTTTAAGCCTATTTGAAAGGTTTTATGATATTAGAAGTGAATTGCATGAAGGTCCAAAAGGAAATGAGAACAAGAATTACTCAAAGATCAAAAAGAAAATATCAATTAGGAAACACTTAAGTAGTTAATTGAATAATATAATCGAGCAAAATTTAAGTAAATTGTAAAAAAAATTAAAATATGCATCCAACTATAATTTTTATGAGAAAATTTATTAGAAACTAATATGAGTCAAAAAGAATTACAAATAACAAAAGGAACCACTTAAAAGGAATTTATAATATTTTTAGCCTAATAGGTTGAAAATTCATCCTTTTGAGCCCAAAATTGAGAAATATTCAAATTAAGTAATTTTATTTTGTTTTGGGATCATTGGAATTGGTTTTCAAAGGCCCAAAATATAGGACATAAATGTTATTAAGTAAAAAGTCAAGGATATTGTTGGAAAGATAGGCAAAATTGCAATTTGTTTAAATTTAATTGGCCTAAAAGTGATAAAATGGTAGAAGAAATAGCAAGGCATGCCAATTGCCCTTGCCCTAAGTCATGTTTATCTTTTTATTTTTAATTAAAATAAAAAGGGGGAAATTTGGCAAAATATTATTAGTTAGAAGTTAAATATAAAAAGAATTGTTGCCAAAATTCGAGGAAATCTTCAACCATTTCCTCAAGGTAGCTATAGGGATTAGGAGAGCAAAGGGTAGGTTTTCACACTTAAGAAAAAAAATGCTAAGAAGTTTGAAGATTTGCTACAAAAAAAGTTATTGCCTTCGGAAGTTTGAGAAAGAAGAAAGGAAAGGAAGAGGATGAAGTGAGTGAAATTCTCCTTCATTTTTGTGGATTTCTATTATTTTAAGCATTTTTAGATCATTTATGATGTTAGATTATGATCTAAAAATTATGAAAATTTTATAAATCTTTAGATATTTTTAAATTGAAATTTCATGAATATAGGTGAATTGAGCTCAAAATAGGAAATTAGGTTCTATCCTTTTTATTTTTAAAATTTTTCAACTAGCCTTTTGATGGTTAAAAATAATGAAAAAATATGTTTTCAACACCTTAAGATGTTAGGAAATTAACAGCATATGTATCGGCCAAATTGGAGTTGTTTTGAGTATAAAAAATGCTTAATTTCAAAAGTAAATCTAGTATTGTCTTAAAAAGGCAGCACTGGATGGATAAATTTTTATGACCAAGAAAATCAGGAGATCTTGATGGAATAAAATTTTTGTGATTAAATAATATATTGACAACCTCATATATTTATCTAGGAATTTTTTAGGATTGTTTGCATATTTTAAAAATTCATCTTTATGAACACTGCTAATGCTACCCTTTTTTTAACTATGGAATAGGGCTACATGAATAGTCCCTGGGAAGCTTGAAATTATGTTAAACAATTGATATTTTACAAAATATATGTGTTAGCTATATTGTTGCCCATTTTGGAGATTTATAGGAATGATTGGAATACCCAAAAGAAATTTATTGTAAAGATTGGTAGTCAAGTACAATAGTATATTTGTAAAACTTGTATGGCTAGTTTGCAATTATTTGGCCACACCCATGTTTGATGCTTACTATGAATTAATACTATGCATTGTTAGGTTTGATATGTGATAATATGATATATGGTGTGGATATGATTATATCCTTCACAAAGAAGAAATGCTATAATTTGATATGATATAACCTAAAGTAAGTGGCAATTAGTTCTTCTTCTCTTATTAAGTTTTTCATAAAAAGTTAAAGAAATTTGATGATTTGGTTATATTGGAAAAGAAGTTGATTTGTGAAATGGTTTATTTTAATTTTGATGATGTATAAATGCTAATATGAAGATATGATATTTGTATGATGATGTTGAAATGAATATGAAATAATTTATAAGATCTTTCCTTAGAAAATTGCTACAGGAAAATATAGGAGAAATTTAATCAAAAAGATATTAAGGATTTATTTATATTTGCCTTTGGAATCATATATAGAAATTTTTTAAAATTTTAATTTTATCATTTTAAGGTTATATTTTTTAGGATGATTATAGAAAAAATTGACAATTTTTGAAAATTTTTAGATGCACAAAAATCTAAGTTTTAAGTGAGATACTCAAAATTGTCCATTTTCAAATCCCTATTTTGGTTACTTTTAGGTTTGAACATTTTAAGGTACCAAATGAATGATAAAAATTATCAAATTTTTTAGACATTATATTTAGGATGTGATTAAACTTGTCTTAAAATTTAGCAAATTGAGTTAATTTAATTGCCTAAATAATGGTTTAGTTTTGATAGCTTTGATGCTATCCAAATTTAGCAGTTTTGAGTTTATGCCTTTAGTGCATGGGTAAAGTCACAATTAGTTATTTCTTATGTTAGGAATGTTATATCAAAATTTGGTAATGACTAGAGATGATTTAGCTACTTAAAAGAAGCTTGAATTGCAAGTACTCCTATGCTATCCTATTTCACATTTCCTATATTTAGTTTTGTGTGAACAATATCCATGGAAAGCAATAAGGTAAATTAATTAATGTTTGTTGTGTAACATTATGTTGGGAATGTTAGAACAAATTCTAATGAAATTTAGAATTGATTTGGAAGCCTTAATAGGCACCAAAACCAAGATATATATATAAGGTAATTGGCAATAAGATAGTTGTAATTTCTTTGAGAAATAATTTGAATTTATAAAAAGATTGATCATATTGGAATCATGTGAAAAGTTATTCAATAAAATTATATGTTTCTATAATTGAAGATATATGTAATAACCTTGGATATAACATGACGTGATCATGGATCATGATTGATATTTGAATTACGATTTACTAGCCATTCAAAGAATTAAGTGCTTTCACTACTTGAATGGAATGGTTGAATTACAATCTTGCAATGTGATTATGTATGAAAAATGATGAAATGGGTTTATGTATGAGATACTTAAGCTACTTATCATGAATAAAAAGATTGTACATCAATCTTAAAGATATTGACATATGTTATTAAAGATTGAATATGTGAGAATGGAAAATTTTATTAAGAAAACCCTTATAGCATAGTTGGTATTTTAACCATATCCTATATTATGTAATGTTGTCCTTAACATGGTTGATGCCTATGATGTCCCATCATAGTTTATGCCTATATATACTAATGGCATCATATCAATACTTACTGTGAGTATGACTACTCATTCTGTATCCAATTTTTAGGGAAAGTTATTTATATCCTTCATAAAGAAGAAGAGGAATGATAAGGGTTAGAGGGATAATATTGGTGGCCTCGTGCCTAGGGTGGCCGGAGATAAAGTTCGATCAAAGATATAAGGAGAAACTTGGATACAACTATGACCATTTAATGAATTTTATAAGTAATTACTACAGCCATTCTCTAAATAGATTTTGTAAATAATACAGGCAAAGTACATTAAAGCTATTGTTAATACATGAGAGTTGTTGTTAGTATACAAAAATTTCTGATAGTATTCTAGAGTTATAGTTAGATATAGAAATTACAAATAATACATAAATGCCTTAATCAATTATTATGTAGTAATATATGTATATTTGACTTAATATTTTAATAATATTACTTATTGAAAATACTTATTAGGAAAGATGGTAGAAATTTCCACTCATTGAGTTTTTTGCACTCACTCTCTTTACCCATGTTGTTCTATTTACAAGCATAAACTGTAGATCTAATGTTGTTATCTGATACATGTACCTATACCTTCCATCAGACCTAGTACAAAAGTGGGGATTTTGCTATGTGTAATCTGATTCTATCTATATTATGATTATTTTCTATATACAAAGTTTTTAAATACTAAAAATAACATGTAAATTGTATTTGTTGTATGTAAATATGTTCAGAAGTTTTCACATGCGCACATTGTCTAAAATATTTTTGCTATATATATATATGTGTGTGTGTGTATGTGTAAAATATTTTTGAAAGTTAGAGAAAAATAAGGGAGTTAGTAATATTTGTAAGGTTTACAAGGATGTTTAGCTAGTACAGTAGTATTAGTTATGTATCTTTATGCTGATTACAATGTCTGAAAAATAGGTCATGACATTATGACTTAGAGCCAAAGATTATATAAAGTCAAAATAGAAGTAACTTGAAACCAAAGTTATATTTATTAAATTTTCTATATAAATAAGATGCATCCCTTTGAAAACAACATAACAAATAATTATACTACAAATTGCAGATTCTCTCTTATTCTTATCTTCCAAAAACTAAAGCTTTCTCTTTTCTTTACTTTAGAACTAAAACTTGTATATTTACATTTAAGTGTTATTAAGTGAAATCTTGTAAATCTCTTAGTGAGATTGTGAGAAAAATTCTTCTTGAATATTGCTAGAAATACTAATATAGATTGGTAAAATCTTGTAAAGTTAGGTGATAATTAAAATCTTAATATAGGTTGTTGAGCTCTTACAAAGTTAGGTTGTGATTGAAATTCTAGTACAAAATAGTAGACTTGTAAAGTAAGGTAGCTTGTGGAAATCCTTATAAAGACTATGTGAATCTTCTAAAGTTAGGTGTTGTAAGTTTATGAAAAGTTACCTCAAGTGATACTTAGTGGGTTGAGAAAAGAGAAGTGGGCCCAAAAAATATTCTTTTTGAACTATCGAATCTCTATAAAAAATTTTGGTATTTATTCTTTTTTTCTACTTATCTATTCATATATTTTATTGTTTCAAATATTTCACTTATTCATATTTCAAGAAAAGAAATCACACAGCTTTCATTTCTATTATTCTTGAAGAAATTTCTTTTTAATTAAAAGAAATACATTGAAATCTCTTATAGAAATTGGTATTTCATATTTTTGAAACAATATATTCAATAAAATTATAAGAATTTTTCTATTGTATTTCACGATTTTATTCAAAAGCTTTATAATAGCCAATTCACCTTTTCTTGACCTATAAGTTTTATTAATTGGTATCTAAGCTTAGTCTCACATTTTTAAAGTTTAACAACTTTGTGAGTTATGATCTTATAAGTAATAGGGTTTTTTTAGCCAAAATATAGATTGGAGGGACATTTTATAACTAGACCTTTACTTTTTAATTGTGTAAACTATTACTATTGGAAGTTCAGAATAATAATCTACATAAAATCCACTGACATTGAAATATGGATAGTCATCAAAGAAAGCCATGAAATACCTATAAAACTTAAAGGAGAAATCAAAGTGCTCAAGCCCAAAAGAAAGTGGACAAATGCTTATTACAAAAAGGAAACAACCCATGCCAAATCTAGGAATGCCATTATATGTGTTAAAACTTCTAATGAATTCAAAAAGATTTCTAAATGTACTTCTATAAAAGCCATGTGGAATAAGTTTGAAATGAGTTATGAAAGTACCAATCAAATAAAAGAAACTAGGACATATATGCCTATACATGAATATAAAATATGCAAGATAGATTAAAATAGAAAGATAGAGCTAATGTTTAAAAGGCTCTCAACTATCATTAATGATTTTCATGCATTAGGAAGAATCATTATTGATGAAGAACTAATGATAAAAATATTGAGGACTCTCCTAAAACATGACAATTTAAAATAGATGTAATACAAAAAGGAAATAATCTTTGTACACTTACTTATGATAAGCTGAAATGAAAACTCTTGGCATATGAAAAGACATATATGAAAGATGATTAAGAAAAGAAAAAGAAAACAATAACTTCTAAAACATTATCACAAAATGATGATAAAGAAAAAGATGATCTTGATTAAGAAACAAAAGAACAAGAAGAAACAAAAAAGATTTTTTAGTTTTAATGTATAAAATAAAATATAGTTTTAAATCAAGACCACTTCAAAAAAGAGAGCAAAATAAAGAAGAAACAAGCAACCAACCCTTAGTTTGCTTTAAGTGCAAAAGGTCAATATATAAGAAAAGTGATTGTCCTTGGTTAAGAAAAAAGGTCTCTAAAGAAATCAACTATGAAGAAGGCTATAGTGGTAATATGGAATTGTGAAAATGTATAATCCAAATAAAAACTTGAAGAAGATAAAAAAAAAATAGATGATATTGTCAACTATTGTTTCATGGTTAAAAGTCAAAAAGAGAATGAGTTAATAGATCATAAACTTGAATCTTTTTTATCTTATAATGAATTGATGGAAGATTTTTATAAAGTTTTAATCAAATATTTTTCCTTAGAAAAACAATATGAAGCCTTAACAAAAAGAACTAGATTTTTCTTAAAAATGAAAAATAACTTTGAAAATCTTGTAAAAATGAAAATCAAGTCTTGATAAAAGATTTGAAAACTTTGAAAAACCAAAATGGAGTACCTAAAACCTTGATGGAAGAAAAATTAAATTTTTGGAAAATAACTTCAATTTTATGACAACATTAGTTTGGAACAATAGAAAAAGAAATACGAACTTTGTTAAAAGAAAATAAGTCTTCAAAAAGAGAAAATAAAGTTTTGGCAAATAATATTAAAATTTTAAGGATAAAAAATCATAAAATAACATTCAAGTTAAAGTATTAATCTTCCAATCTTAAAAGTAAAATCTTTCTTTAAAAAAGAAGGTGAACACTTTAATCAATGATCTAACAAAGTTTGTCAAAGGAAAGAATAATTTAAATACTATTTTAGGTATTCAAAAATACTCTTTAAAAAAAGAAAACTTAGCATATTTTCATTCATATTGTAACAAACATTGCAAAAACTTCTTTGTGAAGCCTCTTATCTATCAAGTTTTTATGTTACCTATAATTATTGTAGAGATAAAGACATATTGGCTTCTTTATTTTATTTGAGAAAAAGAATGCTTACAAAGAAAATCAAGATTAGATGTTGAAAGAACAAAATAATAAAAAGAAGGAATCAACTGACCTTCAAGAACTTAACAGAAAAATTAATCTTTTGTTGTAGGTGTGTCTTAAACCTACAATCAAGAAAGATTATTGGTTTTTAGATAACAAATATTCAAGAAACATGATTAGAAATTAAAGTAATTTCTCATCTCTCAAGCTAATTAATTGTGACTTTGTCACTCTTGGAGACAATACTAAATATAAAATCATTGGTATGAGATTTACTTTTATTGATAATGTTAGCTATCATAATCCATCCTGTTTGTGATCGGCGTGGAACCAATTACTAATTTTCAGAAACTTTAATAATTTTTACTCTTTCTACTTAATAAGAGTTTTTAAATTTTTAAGGGAACTAAAATTTTCACCTAAAATTTTTGCAAAAAATTGAATAGAGTTTTCCCTGTTTTTGGACACTTCCTGAAGGCCACACACTTTATATTATTAAAACTTGTATATTCTCAAATATAATAGCATCAAACACACATATGCAATTAATTCAACATATCATGCAATTCAATATATTTTTTTATTGAAAAGCTTATTCTAATTCCAAATGAAAACCTAACTGTCAAATCTTCACTACAAGCAATTTTTGCTTCTCTATAAGTGTAATAAATTCAAACATGCTTATTTTAACCTAAAAATATTTAAAATAAAATAGAGTGAGTTGTAAGAACTCAGTGAGCATATATCTAATGTAAACTTATAGAAAATCAATTTTATAAATAATAACTGTAGGGTTAACTATGTACTAATAATAAAATATTAACAAACTATTTTCTGATTTTCTGAAGTACATGAAACGTTCCCTAAAGTGAGGGTTCACTTGCATGAAAATTATACCCTTTTTCTTATATCATAATTCATAGAAGCCTTAACTATATGTTAATACACAACATTGGTATTCTATCATATACTAGCCATTTTGATTAGACATTACAAAACAGATAGTTATTAAAGCTCAAATATAAACAAATCAATATAATCGCATTAAGCCATTGCAATCATGTCAAACAATGATATCCAATCATAGACAATTCCTAACATGACATCTTATCATGCATCTAGTTATCCTAAACATATATACAATCATTTTTTATTTCTAGGGCAATACTATAATTTTTCTCAACTATTCACTGAGAATTTTCCATTCGACTCCCAGAATAATCTTATATCCTTTATAATTGTTTACTAGGAATTTCCTATCTGGCTTTCATATCATTAGCCTTACCACATTTCCAATCTTAGTGGCATTTATGGATAATTCACGCTATAGTCCTTAGTGTATAAGTGACAAGAGAGCTCAATTAAAATTATTTGGCTTTTAAAGTATTGTTCTATAATTATTCATAATTTTTAATGTCATTGATGAAAAAAATATGTTTTATTTTATTTTTTTTCTATTTTATATTTATTAGGTATTATATTTGTTTAATTTCACTGATTAAGCCTTATTTATAAATTATGGTTAATTTTACAATATTGTAAATTTATTTGGTAAATATTGAATTTTGATACTATTTTTATTTTTCAATCATATCTTATGCTCTGGATGTCGGATTGAGATAAATTTTATATTTTTGAAAATTTAAAAAAGAGAACTACAACTTTTATGTTTTGATCCAAGCCTAATTCAGGCATTTTGAAAGACATATGTGGTTAAAAAGCTAAAGTTGTGTCTCTATCCTAACTGAACTCATTTCTGTATTTGAGCCATATTTAGAGCCATAGTAGTTCGATTAACTTGAAACTAGTGCCTAAATCTCACAAGACATAGGCGTATAAGTTTAATGTTTATGGATTTTTCAAATTACGTTGATTTTACAATCAAAATCTGGTTGGAAGTCATATTTAGAGCCATAGTAGTTCGATTAACCTGAAACTAGTGCCTAAATCTCACAAGACATAGGCGTATAAGTTTAATGTTTATGGATTTTCCAAATTACGTTGATTTCACAATCAAAATCTGGTTGGAAGTCATACCTACAGGAATTCACTAATTTATCTTATGGATTTAATTAACTTGTGACAAATAGGTTTGAGTTTCTAAAAATTAGAAAGGGCTTATTATTGTAATCCTAATAGTCATACAATCTTAGGATTTTAGGCTAATTAGTTATATAAATAAGTAAGAGAGCTAAAGAGAAAAAGAGATTCAGACTTTACACATAAAATTTAGCAGTAGAGTTCTTTTGCTTTCTTTTCTATTTTCTTGTTTTCAAGCCATGGAAGGTTAAAGACTCTTGGTTGATTTAAGGATTGTGAATTTCTCCTCTTCAAGGATAATGAGATCTTGATTAGTAATGTTAATTTTTTCCTATTGATTTTCCTATTTCTCTAATTATTTATATTAAATTATTGAGATTGCTAATATTAAGTGCTGATTTGGTATAATTGATACTCAATCTTGTGATTCCTATTCTTTTGTTATTTGATTTTGAAATTATGGTTGGTTAATCATAATTTTACATGTTGGGATAGAGGGTTAGGGGATTATTTTAGTAATATCTGATTTAATTTTCTAAATTAACTGAATTCTATCTATAATTAATTTCAATCTAGTTTCAAGATTATAGTGGTTGCTCAATTCATTTTCTAATCTTAATTGACTAAACTCTAGGCAATTGTCTAGTGTAGAATTTTTGGATTATTGCAGGGGTTCCGGATAATCTAAGGTTAAAAAATTAATTAAAATAATTAAATATTTTGTGATTAAAGATTAGTCCACATTAAGAGCTATCATATCCTTGAATTGGTTGTATTTCATATATTGAATTCTCTCAGTTTAATTATTATTTTACTTTAATTTTGTGCTTGTTTATTCCATTGTTATTGTTTTAATTTCATGTAACCACCCCTTAATTCTACATTCTATTATTGTGTAATCTCTTATACAATATTCAGCATATTAGTTTTGTGCACAACATTCTATTTCATTGCATTTTTATATTATTTGCATTAGTTTCTCCCATTTTCATTGCATCAATAACTCAACAATTTTGAATATATTATTAGGAAATCATTTATAAAAGATAAAATCAAAGCATCATTAGGGGTACACTGGTTATGCCACTATCTACATTATTATTTTAGCACACCAATTCTAATTAATTTTGATACATTGTGATGTGCATCAGCCATCCATGGCAAAATTCATAAATATTATACAAATATAATTAAAATTCAATCATAATCTATTAATAGTTAGAAATACTACAATTGCGCTTCTGTTGTGCACTCTAATCAATTAAAATTTACTTAAATAGATAACTATTCTTTTTTCACGGTATTGAATTTATATATGAATATTTATGCATGAATAGGAAATCTATACCATCAAGTAAAAGAATACAACTCACAATATTTAAACTATCCTTTATTAAGATATTAAGATGTGGTGAGATATATACTCACTTGGTAGTTTATGTCCCTTGTAAAAACTTGAAGTGGTTCTCTTTTTTCCTAATTAGGAATTACAATGATAAATTATAAACACAAGTCATCACTTATGATACTTCCAAATATCATAACTTCTAATTTTGAACCATAACATTTTGATATTATAATTTATTAGCTTCTTTTTATTCCTAATGGTTAACTTATAAAAATCAAGGTATACCATTTAATTGTCTTCGTTCACTAACTTTCCTTCTACAGATTACAAATTCATATTCCAATCATAATATAATAGCATTTCATATTTTTTCCAAATATTTACTGATAAGAGTAGAAATTTATCCTTAGGTAGTGATTTCTCAAATCTATAAGACCAAAATATAAATATCAAAACTTGATAATTTGAATATGTCCTAAATATACTATTTTGACATTTCATAACCTAATATTCTTATATCCTCAAATTAGTATCAAGTTTCTTAAAATATATATTTAAATATGTACTTCATTTGGTTCAACTTTAAATCCTCTAAGGATATTAAGGTTAATAGCATAAAATACTTTTATTACAACATTCGATCTTTTTATAGTATAAAACACCTATTTTTCATTATCATATTCTTAACAAGTTGAAATCATTTAGAATATAAAAGCATAATACCTCACAAATACTTTAATCATAATATTCTATTCTTTTATAGCTTAAAAATGATATTTTTCGAAATCACTAATAAAAATCCATAATTATTAGAAATGGGTTTTCTTGATACATTTATGAATCTAACTTAATAATAAAATAAATATTCTATTTATATTCTTATTATTCTATTTTCACATTTTATAGCATGAAAATTATATTTTTCATATATATTATTGTATGTGTAAAAAATACCCAAATGGGATTTTTCTTGAATCAACCTTCAAAACATTAGGAATATAAAATTTTTATGATATGATTATGTTTACCTATAGCTAAGGTGGCTAACTGGAGCTTACTAGTGGTGAAATCACATTGGAACGTCGATGAAACTAAAAAGAAACATAGATATTTACTGCTACCTTGGTGCTAAATCATATGGCTCTCTGGTGCTACTAATAGCAAGAGTTAGAGAGAGAATAGCTATGTGCAATGGCACTAAGGGTTAGAGGAGAGAGGGAGGTCGTTGGAGGAAGAGAAGAAGCTATACCTATTGTTGTTGCAACTTGCAAGTCCTCACACAAGGCCATTGCACAAAACACCAAAAATAAAACTGTCCACAATATTAGCTTCCATCACCAACGAAGAATCCACCAAAAATAATGTTGGTAAGCATAGAAAGCTACTTCACATGTGAGAAGAAAGTTAAAATGGAGAGAGGAGAAAGAAAGAGGGTGAAGCTATTGGAAATTGAGAGAGTGTGTGTGCCCAAAATATATAAAAAAAGAAAGAAAGTTGTTTGAAAAAGAGGTAGGGAAAAGAGATAAGAAAATAGTTGTAGGATTTTATACAATGTTGCTAAAATATACAACTTATTCTACATTTGAAAATCCCAGCCACTCATCTTGATTACCAACTTTTCCTTCATTAAATTCAAACCATTCATATCATAAAACTTATTTTATTTAACATACTATTTCATGTATTTTCAATCATTCCCTCAACATGCATATAAATACATATATTTGTAATGACCTCGATAAAATTGGAAATCTTAAAATAAGTATTTATTTATTATTTTTATCTCCCTTATTTTTTAAAATAAATTTATCAAATATTAATAATTAATTCATAAAAGTTTATTCTCATAATTACTATTTCTAACTTATGAGAAAATCCTAATAAAAAAATTTAAACCAATCTCAAATTAATATTAGCCATTTAAAAATAAATCTATCCTAAACTTCTCCAATTCTCAAAAATAATTTATAGAAATACAACCAATTTATTTCATAAATTCTTACATACATAAATACTAAAATTATTCCTAACTTATGAAAAATTTATTGTAAAATTATTTTAATCTAATCTTGAATCAATAATCATCATAAAAATAAGTACATTTCAAACATTATCATCAATATTATTTTAATATTTCAAAATCTTTTAAAAGAAAAGAAATTAAGAAAAATTAAATTTTTGACCAAATAAATATTAAGTAAAAAAATAGATAATCACAGGAATTGAAATTTATAAAGATTTAATTTGGGATATTACATTAGCTTAGTTGATGATTTTAAACATAATTTTTTAAGTATTAGTCAATTTTGTGATAAAGGTTATAGAATAATTTTTGAATCATCACATTATTCAAGATGAAAAGAGAAAACAAAACTATTTTGTTGGTAAAAGAGTTGATAATGTCTATGTCTATGTTTCAAATATGCAAGATATCTCTTCAAACTCTTTATAATATCTTGCATCAACGAATGATAAAATTTAGCTATGGTATAGAAGACTTAGTCTTGTTAACATGCATCTTATTTAAAATCTTTCAAAGAAATACCTTATAGCAATTTTGCAAAAATAAATTTAAAAAAAAGACCATATATATGATGCATGCTAATAAGATAAATCAGTCAAATCATCTTTCCAATCAATAAATATAGTCTCAACATCTAGACCTTTGGAACTCCTATGCAAGGATTTATTTACACCAATCAAAACATTAAACCTTGGAGGAAAAAGTATGAATTAGTAATTATTGATGATTTTTCAAGATACACTTAGATTTCCTTTTTTTTGCACATAAATATGATACTTTTGAAATTTTTGAGAAATTTTCCAAGAAAATTCAAAATAAAAATGTTTTTTGCATTACTAACAATATAAATGACCATAATGGAGAATTTGAAAATTAAAAAATTTTATGATGAAAATAGTATCAGTAATAACTTCTCATGTCCTAGAACTTCTTAACAAAATGAGATTATGGAAAGAAAGAATAGGACATGATAACATATAGTTAGAACCATGCTTTATGAAAAAAATAATTTGCCAAAATACTTTTAGGTTGAATCTATAAATTAATCATATTATATTTCAAATAAATGCTTTATGAGATCCATTTTAAAGAAAATTCCATGAGTTATGGATAGGTAGAAAACTTAACATTAGTTACTTTCATACTTTTGGATGCAAATGCTTTATTTTAAATAATGAAAAAAAAATAACCATGCAAAATTTGGCTCAAGAAATGATGAAGGAATTTTTATTGGTTACTCTAATGCTAGTAAAGCATAGAAAGTATACAATCAAGAACTTTCATGGTTGAAAAAAATATACATGTAATTTTTAGTGAATCTAATGCATCTTCTTTAAGAAAGCAAGCAGATAGTTAAGCTCAAATATCCTCAAAAAGGCAAGCATCAAGGGAACAAATCAAAATAAGTAAAGAAAATCAATTCAAGACTTAACTTTTAAAAAAGCAATGAGATTGTTATCTTAAGTAGAACGTAGAAAACCAACAAGATGGCTGTATATGGAATAGTATGATGACATTAATGAACACTAGGTTAAAAAGCTTTACCACACACCTTAAAAGGATAAAGGAAGCCTACTTAAAGAAAAGAGAAATCACCCAAGCTATCTAAATAAATTTATCATTGGTGATCCTTCTTAAGGTATGAGAACTAAATTTTCTTTTAAAAATAAAAATAACTTAGCTTTGCTTTTACATATGGAACTAAAGAATATACAAGATACTCTTAATGGTGAAAGTTAGGTTAAAACTATAAGAGAAGAAGTATAAAAATTTAAGAAAAATGAAGTGTGGCAGCTTGTATCACATCCATAATCATCAAAACCATATAGGTATTCAAAAATAATTTGGATGAATTTGGTATAATGGTAAGAAATAATTTAAGATTAGTAGCATAAGGGTATAATAAAAAAGAAGGTATAGACTATGATGAAACTAATGCACCTATTACTAAACTTGAATCTATAAGAATGCTACTATATTTTGCATACTTAAAAAAACTTGAAACCTTGTCAAATGGACATAAAAAGTGCTTTTAAATGGTTTTATAAATGAGGAATTTTATGTAAAATGACCTCCCATATTTAAAAGTAAAGAAAATCTAAATAATATTTTCAAACTCACTTGGGCCTTTTTATGAAAGGCTTAATAAATTTCTAGTTGAAAATAATTTTATAAAAGGCAAAATTGATATAACATTTTTTTATTAAAACCATCAAGCATGATGTACTAATAATCCAAATTTATATTGATGACATTATTTTTGGATCCACTAATGATTATTTTTGCAAGGAATTTTGAAATATAATTAAAGGTAAATTTAAAATAAGCATGATAAAAGAAACTCATATTTTTCTTTGAATTTCATGTAAAACAAACAAAAGAAGCAGTATTCATAAACCAAGTGAAATATTCAAGTGAATGCCTAAAGAAATTTAGGATGAAAAGTGTAAAAGTTAATGGAACTCCTATGAATCCATCCATAAAACTAGATAAAGATGAAAATGGTAAGCTAGTTGATGAAAAGTAGTACAAAGGTATGATTTGCTCATTTCTGTACTTAACTGTAAGTACACTGGAAATATTGTTTAGCATTTATATATGTGTTAAATATCAATTAAGTCCCAAAAATTTTCATTTATATCTTGTTAAAAGAATATTTGGATATCTACTAGGAATTAAGAACTATGACTTTTGGTATCCCAAAAATAGCTTTCTAAACTTAGTTGGATATTCAAATGCTGACTTTATAGGATGCAAGTTAGATAGAAAGGGCACTAGTGGAACATATCAATTTTTAGGTTAAAGAATTGTATTTTAGCTTAGCAAAAGGTAAGTTTCAATTGCTTTATTAAAAATTAAAGAAAAATATATGGTAGTTGGAAACTATTGCACTCAACTTTTAAGGATGAAAATATAGCTTCAAGATTATAGTTTGAAATTCTTTTCTATTCTTTTTTTTTTGTGAAAATACAAGTGCAATAAATTTAACAAAAATACTATTTAGCACTTAAGAACAAAGCATGTTAAGATTAAATACCATTTTATTAGATATCATGTACTTAGAGGAGATATTTTGCTTGAATTCATAAATACTAAAAATCAATTAGTAGATATCTTTGTAAAATCTCTTCATGAGAATAGATTTTGCTACATTAAAAAAGAACTTGGTATGATAAGCTTTGAATAGATTTAAATTGACATAGATGGAATGTATATGCTTATGTGACATCACATGCATCATCTTTTAGAAATAAGATTTAAATTTTTAGGATATAACAATAGGATTACAAGACAACAAGCTTGTTACTGTCTTAAGCTTTCTAAAGGCTTAGAGTAATTGAAATTCAAAAAATTTGAAAATTCTAGTTTATGTCAAAAACTACTCTAGCATTAAAAAAGCACCCAATAACTCTTTTATTTTAAGTTTTATCATTGTGTACTTGAAAATTGTCTCATCTTCTTCGTAAATAGAATTAACATTCTTAATCTCAATTCAAGTGAGATTTAATTCTCTAAATCCTTTACAAACCACTAACCACTCCAATAGGTAATGATTTAATTTAACCTTAAGTTGTACTTTCTAAAAATATTTATCTTGCTCCAAGAAAATGAATTTTAATTTTTCTCTCTCATTTACAACCATTCAAAAAATAAAGCATTAATCTAGTCCTCATTATTTTCTATTTTGAAAACCTAAAAATGCTTTAGCTCTTTGTTTTTCCAACACCAAAACTCATGACCTTTCAAACTTTATAAAATCTCTAAGCATTTCAAATTGAAACTAATAACCTAAATAACTTCATCTTTGAAATTTTCTCTCTTTCTTTGTTATGACTTGTCTTAATTGTGACTAACGTAGATCCCATTAATGATTTTCACAAGCCTTAACTATTTTTCACTTTTTACATCTAATGGGAGTTTCCAAATTTCATAGGGGACTTAAATTTTCTTTTAAAATTTTATAAAAAAAGGATAGAACTCCCCTATTTTTGAACACTTCTTGAGGGCTACATGCCCTTAAAATATAAAACTTGGTTATTTTTTAGATATGACAGCAATCACATATACACATAGTATAGTACAATTTCAACTTATGCATAGACAACCTATTCATTACATCATAGGACTCAATAAATCTCTATTTGAATGCTGATTGCATTCCTAACTTTAAATCTTTTTAGTAAGGTGGTCTTGTTTTTCCATGGATGCAACAAACTCAAGTCTTAATTTGAAACATTAGAGATACAATAGAGTGAGTAACATGAACTTAGTATATAATTACCACTATCTAGCATGTGATCAATGTAGATTAATCATAGGAACCTCAACTTTCCATTAGAACTTAATATCGAATACTACCCATTTTGAGTAGGCAATACACACACACACACACACACAAATACCTATGAAGGCTTTAATACAAACAAGTTATCATAATAACATCAAGTCCCTATAATCATATCAAATAATGACATCCAATCACAAGCATAGTTCTAATTTATAATGAACATATATGTAGCCATCCTTTAATTTCAAAATCAAATCTATATCTTTCTCAACTATTTCTTAGGAATTTCTCATCCAACTCTCGGATCAATATCATATCCATCTCATATAATTTGTCAAGAATTCCCATCCACTTTCATATCATTTCTTCATCATAGATCGCAATATCCAATATCATTGCTCTAGCATAGTCCATAACTTTCCAATGCCTCATAAGGCTTAATTTACAATGTAGCAAATTCATTAGAAGCTCACTTTATTCATATCACCAAATTCAATACAAACCCACATAGACAGCTATTCAATAATTACAGACAATCAAAGTATATAATACATTCACAATATGATTTATCATAACTTTATCACAATTAATCAATTAGTAACTAATACCGACACCACGCTTTTGTTGCGGACTCGGATCCACTAGCTTTTACTTAAATAGCTAATTGCACTTATATTATAGAACTAAGTTTACCCATGAATATAAAATATACACTATCAATAAGAAGATTTCAATTCATAATAATTAAATTATATTTTATTCAGATAAAAGTTTAGTAGTGAAATATATACTCATTTGATATACTCATCAATTTGGAAGTTTTGTAGAATCTATAATCATCTTTTCACCTTTTTCCCCTCCTAATATCATCATTTACAAAGATAAAATATAATTATATGAACATTTCTTATTTTCATTCTACTAAATCTTAAATCCTTATTTAAATTACAATATACTACCATTCCATCATTTTGTAACATGAAAAGGTTCTTTCTCGAAAGTTTTACCAAATATCTATTATATAGATAAAAATAGATTTTGCTTGGTTCATGATGGTACCTTGCAAAATATTAGAATCTAATACTTTGTACTTGTTCTAATTATATTATTATAACAATCTGCATCATAAAACTTTTATTTTGTTGAACCATCACTTTCTTTATTTTCAATTCTTTTATTGAAAAATCAAGGATTTTCATAAATAATATTTTTTTTCAAATCAGAATATTAAACCATCAAAATATCAAGATCTCAAAATATAAGGAATTTTTATTTGTATCAATATATAAAACTATATACTTATTCCTTTATATTTTTAATTCTTCTTTAAAGGATAGGGAAATCACATTTATGGGAAATGTCCAAATCAAAGTTTAATCCTAAAAATATTATATTTTTATGATAAAAATATGCTTCAAGTTTACTAATTTAAAACTTTTGAACAAAAAAACTTGTCCTATCATTGTTATATCAAATATCCAAAGATTAACAATATAAAAAGATAAAGTTTCTCCGAATCCGGTTCAAATTTTCATAATCTTAAATTATAATGTTCTAGAAAAGTTTAAATCATAATATTCTATCCTTTTATAGCATAAAAATGCTATATTTTTACAATATTAGTAAAACCCATAACATTTAAAATTGGATTTTCTTGAAATTTATATAAATTCTTTAAAACATCTAAAAATAATGCTTTTCATACCCTTATCAATTTTATTCTATTATTCTATATCCTAAAAATTATATTTTTTCTCATGCTTTATTAAGTATCTTAAATATATATAAAATAAATATCTTGAATTAATACATAATACCATAAATATTAAAATTTCATAATATAAACATATACACCAATACCTGAAGTATCATGCTAGAGCTCACTAGCGGGGAGATCTTACTAAAACTTCGATGAAATTAAAGAAGATTTATAGCTTGTTGCTATTGTCCTGATGCCAAATCAAATGATCTTTTGGCATCACTAATGGCAAGGTTTGGCCATGAATGAAAAAAAAGATAGCAATGCACAACAGTGAAGTTAGGTGTTGAACTTTGACAAAAGAAAAGGTGCTGAAAGCCCTATTACAGCTTTGTCACCAGTAGCAAGATGTATTCTTTCTTCATGTCTATAGGCTATAGTTAGCTATGATGACATGTCAGACAAGCAACGGTTGGCAGCTTTTGTGCAGCAATAGTAGCAACATTTTAGAGAAAGGATGAAAATGAGAGAAGGACAACAAAGAAGAGAAAGGGTGGTGAGGTTTTCTAGTAACATGAAAAAGAAGAAAAAAAGAGAGAGGGATTAGCTAATAAAAAGAAAGAGAGGCGCAGATTTTTTTTTAAAAACAAGGGTACCTAAAACAATGATAAAAGAAAGAAGGGTACTAAAAATAGTAAAAAAAAAGATAAGGGTACCAACTTGCATAAAAAATGAGAGAGAAAATATATTAAATGAGTTGTGAGTATTATTTCAATACTCCATACCTTCTTTCTCTAAAATCTTAAACATCGATTTACATTAAGTATTTTCCATAAAATTGATTTTATTTAAAATCTCATTTACATATTTTTCAATCCTCCACTAATACGTATTTATATTCATACCAAACTAATATATTTAAACCTCTTAAAATCTCAATCATCCACTTGTTATAAAATTTAATTCCATTATTGCTAAATTTTCCTCAATATTATACATATTATTAATCTTCCTTAACTCTTGAAAATAAATTATTAAATATCAACAAATATTTCATAATTTCTCACATTGAAGGTCACTAAAATTGTTTTCAATATGTGAGAAATTCCTTAGAATAATAATAGTCATATAAAAATAAATAGCTTTCAAATATCTTCATCAATATTATTTTACAATTCTAAGATTATTTAAAAATTAAATTTTAACTAAATAAATATTAAATAAAAATGAATAATCATAAAAATTGAATTTTATAAATTTTAATTATCCACAAGTATTAAAATATATGGAACTTAACTTTTGGGATATGACACACACACTCTCTCTTTCAAACAACCATTATTGTTCATTCTTTGCTACTCAAAAAGCTTTCATATTTTTATCTCAAATATAGCACAATCCAAAATCTTCATTGAATAGATTCAAGGACAAGATTGCATCTAGCAAATTTAAAGGAGATTATGAAATAAGGAGATTTGTAAAGCTAAAGAAAGTGGATGTTTAATTTTTGGAAAACATAAAGGTGAAGTGTTTCAAGTGAATAAAGAAAATGCAATGGAAAATTTTCTAAACACGAATGAATTGGTAGATGACAAGCATACCAAGCTTTTTTATGCCAATTTAGAATCTCTAATGGGTGATGATGGTCTACTTATTTTTGTTAATAGACAAGAACAAAAAGTGGATGTTGCATTGATGAATCAATTGATGGGAATCCAAATGAAGGATTCAAAGTGAACCCATGCAAAATCATTAAAGAAGATAATGGATTTAACTTTAAGAAATAGGAATAAAAATTAGGAGGTTCGAAATCTATGAAGGCACAACTAGTGAATCAATGAATCAACTCATAATGAATAGAAAAGTACTCTATTGTTAGATCTGTAAAGTTAGTTGTCCTAAAGGTGGATCTATGATTAATGCAAGTAATTTTGAAGCTTTTCTCTTATGGGCTATTGAGACTAAATATAAACTAAATATGAAATTTTTAATAATTAGACAAATCATATTTATAGAGTTATATATTGATGCTCAAATTAGATATGGTATGGTGATTACCAAAATCCTTAAACACTTTGGTGCAGATATATTTCAAGAAATAGGTCAGGATGTTATAAGTGGTAACATAATGAATGATAATTAGTTAAAAACACTGTCATTCAACAAAGAACCTAAATTTCTAACCAATATGAATAGAAAAGTCATAAATTTGAAAAACTACATAACAAAGATTCATGGTGTGAGAAAAGGAAAGCTAATGAGAGATTTTTTGAAAAATTGGAGGAAGAGAAGGAAAAGGAAAATATGGAAACAAATAGTGAAGAAAGAAAAGAAATTAGTAAAGGAGACTAATAGAACCTTACTATGTTGCATGTTATAAGAGGGATAAAAATTAGAAAAGGAAGATTAGATGAAAAAAGAATAAAACCAAACAAGTCATAAGAAATGAAGAAAGGAAAAAGGAAAATAGAAGGAACAAAGAGAGAAGAAAGCTAGAGATATGAAGAGAGATGATAAAGCTTTTAAGATGATGAAGTTAGGAAATAATAGTGGCAAAAAAAAGGTAAAAAAAGAAGGTCAATACTAATGAAAGGAGGAGATTATATAGAATTCTAGAAGCTAATTCTATGCTTAATTATTATAAGGTTAAACTAAGAAAACTAAAAGTGAAGGAGATTATTAAGCTCTACTCTAGCAACTTGACATTTAAAGAAGTTAATGAGGAGATAAAAGTTAAGACTAAAGCAAAAAAGTACGAATCTAGAAGAAATCAATAAGATCATTAAGGAAGAATTAGCTGAAAGAGGAAGAAAGGAGAAATAATTAGAAAAAAATACTTAAGAAAGTTAGAAGAACAATAGGAGATGGAAGAGGAGAAAGAGGAAGAACAAGAAGTTCAGATAAAAGGAAAAAGGCAAGAAACTTGGTTTAAGCCTTTGATAAACTTAAAAGAAATAGAAATAAAAGAAGTTGGTGTGGCTGCTAACTCATTTAAAGACTATGAGCTTGTGATTGGAGAAAATCCTTCAAAATATTTTCCTTGAATAGAAGTTGAAACAAATAGAGAACCACAACAAGTGACCATCTCTGAAAATGTTGATATTAAGGTTAAATCCTTTGAAGATATGATCCCAAAATCCGAGGGAAGTAATAGTAGCCTTCCCTAGAGTTCTTTGAACTTGTAACCATTATAACTATACTATAATTATTGGTCATTAACGATTTCTCCATCTTTTGAAGATCCTTCCCTTATTTCTAACTTACCTAAACTATACTTTAGAGAAATGGGAAGGTCACGAGTGCCTATTCATTGTGTTCTATGTCTAACCACTATTGAGTTCTTTGTGCATTAAGATAATAAACACTATAAATAGTTAATTTGGGTGGAACAACCCATATATCCAATCCTTGCTCTCTTATATACTTGCTCTGCTACTAGCCCACTTACAAATAATCCTCCACCTCAATCTATACCTCTACTAATTAACCTTCCACCATTACCTAAATAACTACCTTTAGACCTATTAATTTACTTATTCAACCCCATTATGTATGAAGCTTATTTGCCTTATTTTGCTATTTCTACCTTGCTATCTATTAATATTGATGCATATCCATCCATTTTCATACTAGAAGGTAAAACATAAATTATTAAGCTCAAAGATGATGTTGCCAAGCTTATTGCCAAAGTTAATAATGGTTTTCAAGATATGTGGTCCTAAATAAAGACTATTTGGGACTTGTTACTTTATTAAGCTAAACCCTTACAAAAGCTTTAGATGGTTTAGTTTATTATTTTGTAATAGGCTTAGGCATATACATTGTAGTAGTATAAGTCTTTTATCTTTGTATATACATTTAAAATTATAAAGTCAATTTACTTTTGATAGCAATTTTAGTTAGAATCTTTAATTTAATATTTTACATTGCCTATCTATTTTGACTATTACTTTTAACATCTCAATATTTATGATGGTTGTCTATTTATCACTATTGTTTTACCTCTTTTACTATTATTCTTTTGTTCTCTCTTGTTTCTATTATCCACTATCTGATGCCATTCTTGTATCTGTCGTTTTTATTAGTTTTTATCTATTTTACATGGCATCTCTTGATTTGAAGTTTCTATGATATACTTACTTCTCATTTTAGAACTAGAAGGATTTCATCATAAATTTTACAACTTTTTCTTTTTGAAAGTTCTAATTTTCATCCTCGTTAGTTTTCCTTTCTCACTTTAATATAACTTGGTACATTCATACGTTTTAATGTTGTTTCTTAGTTTTTGTATTCTAATTTTCATTTGTTTTACATTCCTTCATTTTTTTAACTTTTTGGTTTATGTCATACTTCTATCTCTTTTTACTCACTTTTTTGCTTTGATACCATTTCCTCTTTTATTTCTGTTTGCTTTATCATATTTTGTTAATGACAAAAAGGGTAGAAGAAAAGAGATTGCAAAATTTTTTTATTTCAAGATGTTTTAGGTTTGGGGGAGCAATTCAAATCTTTTTAAACAACTTTTTATGTTTTCATGCATGATTTCTTTTATGCTTTGATACTCTGATATATTAATAAATGTATATATGATATGCTTTGATATATTAATATATAGTATATTGTAATCCTTACTTATGTAATGCCTTATGGTTGTATGCTTTGATATCTTTTTAAATTTTATTATATGATAAAACTTTACAAGGTTGATCATTATCAAAAATGGAGAGAATGAGGAATCAAAGGGGAAATAGCTTAGAATTATTAAATTATAAAATATTTTAATTGCAAAATACAAGTTAGAATTTGGACTTATTGATTTTTATCATATATCCAACTTATTTGGATACAAAATTAATGGAATACAAGTTTCAAACCAATCAAACATTTTAATGGACTTTAGGCTATCACATCTCTAAATTTCAAAGCCTAAATTTGCTTCATAAAAAGTATTGTTCCCCAAATGACAAATTACTTTAGAATTTTCCTATTTATTTTTGCTTTGAAAATTCCAATTTTTTTCCCAAGAAAACATCTTGTTGGTTACAATTTATATTATATTTTCAAAGAAAAGATGAATATATTTAATGTTCAATATTTAATAGTTATTATGAGCATTTGGTTTTTAAAGGGAGGAAATTCACAATGAGAGAGAATTTCAAATTCAAAATTATCTTACATGTGCTAAAATCAATAAAAGAATAATATATAAAGTTAAGATACTTTTTTATAATTAAAAAAATAGTTCCATAAACAACTAGATCAAGTATCTAAAAGAAATTTTACTTTCAATGAAATAGTAAGCTATTAGTTATCTCAGGCAAAATTTTGAATTAAGTAAAAAAGTGGTTGATTTTTATTTCTTATGATACATACAATGTATATTTGGCACATTGAACATTAAAGAAGCTTTTTAAGTAAGCCAAAATATATAAAGAGCCAAAATTCAAAATTCAAGCTTGAAGTTAAAAGTGCCTTGGAGCTAAAATTTTAAATTTCAAATTAGAAGCCAAAGAGCAATTGGAGTCAAATATTTGGTGACTTGAAGCCAAAGTTGTCTTCATCAAATTTTTTCTATAAATAGGATGCATTCCTTTGAAGACAACATAATAACAATTATACTATAACTTGTAAATTCTTTATTGCTCTCATTTTCCAAGAATTTAAGCTTTCTCTTTTCCTCATTCTATTACCAAAACTTGCATATACTCTTAAGTGTTATAAAGTGAAATCTTGTAAAATTTCTTAATGAGATTATGAGAAAATTTCTTTTTGAATATTGTTAGAAATCCTATTATAGATTAGTGAGATCTTATAAAGTTAGGTGATAATTAAAGTCCTAGTAGAGATTATGTGGATCTTGTCAAGTTAGGTGATTTACTAGAAATCTTAGTAAAAAATAAGTGAATTTTGTAAAGCTAAATATTGTAACTTGATGAAAAGTTAATGAATACCTTAAGTAATACTTGATAACTTAAGAAAAAAAAGAGTAGACTTAAAAGGTATTTCTTTTGGATTATCAAATCTCTATAAAGATTCTTAATGTTCATTCTTCTTCTCTATTCATCTATTTATATATTTTTGTTGTTTCAAATATTTTACTTATTCATATTTTCAAGAAAAGAAATCATATAATTTACATTTCTATTTTTCTTGAAGAAATACCTTTTTGATTTAAAAGAAATACATTTAAATTTCTTATAAAAATCTTTTTGAGATATTTCATATTTTTGCAACCATATATTCATTAAAATTCTAAGAATTTCTCTCTTCTATTTCATGGATTTATACTAACAAATTTTAATTATTAATTTGTGTTGAAGCCAATTCACCTCCCCTTTAGACTATACATTCTATTAAATTTATCCTTTTTTATTGGTCATTTTAGAAATTTAATGTAAAATTAATTTTTAAAATTTTGCACTTGTTTGTTTCTAATAAATATTTAATTACTTTATATATTCATCTTAAAATATTTCAATAAATTCATTCAATTATATTTTTCTCCCCACTTTCAAATATTTTGAATTTTGTGATTAAAATGTATCCTCCAATGGCATATACGTAATGGAATAAAGGTGGAACAAATTTATATTATTAATATTGAATTAAATAATAGTTTTGAAGAATATAATAAAAATAAGAATAATGTTAATCATAGCCTCCGAAACGATAGTTAAGATATAATTATTAACCTTTAATTAATAATAATAGTATAATTAATATTAGAATTATATTTAATTCATTATTTTTATTTTTAATAATATAATTAATGAAAAATATCAATTTTAATACTAACATATTATTAAAGTAGAAACAAAGTATTAAATATAATTAAAATATTAATCATGTTATTAATTTAGCATCAATAATTAATCCTTAATCATCACCTTATTATCATAAAAATAAATGAAATAGAATAATAAAAAATAATTTTGTTAAGTTTTATAAAAATTTAACTTTTACGCAGACAGGGTAGTAGAAGGAAGTTGGAACAAAAATTGTTTAATTCTACATTTGCTTGCGAAGAAAATAGAGAGTAAGACCAACAAAATTTAATATTTACAATTATTTTATTTAATTGAAAAGAAAAAAAATTAAATTT
The DNA here is from genome assembly GCA_020226215.1 of Sindora glabra. NCBI lineage: Eukaryota > Viridiplantae > Streptophyta > Magnoliopsida > Fabales > Fabaceae > Sindora > Sindora glabra. Next base: position 96,354 of record JAIUCU010000318.1, read on the forward strand.
ATATTATTTTTATATATTAAATTTTTAAAATTTTTTATTTTTTATTCAAAATTTAAAATTTTTTATTCTTTCTCATTTTTTTATTTTTTGGGTAAGAGATTTTTTCTGTCCTTTTAATATCAGTCATTAATTGCACGTTGCGCACGGATGTGAACGACAACTACCATTAATTGAAGTAGTTCGTTAAAACACTCCACTACCAATCAAAACTTGCCAGCAAATCGAACAATTACTCCAGTGGCTGGCCGTGGCCAGCGTTGAGATAAGGTGGCACTCACAGCTACGTTCGTTCGATTTTTTTGGTTTCACGCTGCATTCTAGAATTCTACCAAGTACTCTTTTGATGGAGACCATTTCACCGACTCATTTGTTTAGTTGAATGGACTAGGATAAAAATGTCAAAAAAATATATAAAAAATTTATCTGGCATATATTATAAATTAAAAATATTTATTCTTAAAATAATTATTCTATTAATTAAAAAATATTTATTTTATAACAGAGATAGAATGAATTATTTTATTTTTTAAGGATTAATTTTTTACATATATATATATATATATATATATATATATATATTTCAATACTACTTTTTGCTAATATATAACAAAAAAATAGTTTTCTTAATATTTCTCTATTAAAATATTTTAATAACTATATTTTTAATAATAAAATTTAAAATATGATAATTTTATATTCTTTACAAAAATATTTCATATAAAAATATAGTAAATTAGAATTTTTATATTTAGTAATTATATTTTTATGATAAGTTTAATTTTGACCATATTTATTATTAATTATATCATGAATTTTCATAATATTAAATTATTTAATAAGATATTTATTAGTTTTGAAATAAGAATATTATTATCTTTAATTATACTTTTCCCATTTTATTTCTATATTATTTTTTATAACAAACATAAAAATAAAATAAAATACCTATTTCCATTTCTTACCATGTTAAAAATAATTATCAAATAATCATTTTAATCCATTTAATTCTATTCCCATTTTATTCTATTTTCATCCCATTCCTTTTACTAAATGTACCATCATTCACAACTTCTCACACAGAAAAACTTGACTTCATTGTGGCCTCACATCTTATCTTAAGTCATTTATTTTTACTTTTTCACTTATACCTTTTCTCATCAAAATTTAAATTTAAGTGGGTTCGATGTTTATTATCCTTTTTTTGAGTCTATGGAAAAAGAATAGGAACAAAAGATTTGGAAACAAAAAAGATTGAAAAATAAATTTTTTAGCATTTAGAGATTATGAAAAATTTGATGTAGAAAGAAAAAATATTAAAAAATATCTCGAAAAATGTTTTGCCATCATCTAATTGTAAAAAAAGGGCAAAAAAAACTTAATAATTATAAAATTACTTTTTGTGATGCTTTTTAAACAACTTTGTTGATTAGGAACATTTTTGTCTTTTAAAAAATTACTTCTTTTATTTTTTTATTTTTCAATTAAATTAATAAAAATTAATATTTTTTATTATTTTCCCTTATATTTTTTAGACATTTAAATAACAAGTGAAAAAGACCTTTCTATATTATTTCTTTTCACCTTTTTTTTACATGTTTTCCTTTTATACTTTATCTCACCATATTTACAGATAGGGTTAATGGAAAAAAAATATTCTTATATACATGTACTTGCATTATGACATTTAAAATATTTTTTAAATATTAAATTACTTATAAATTTTAATTCAGTGCAGCATCTATAACTATTTATTCATCTAAATCCATGTGCCTCATGTATTTTCATCAATCTCAGATTTGGTCGTCTACTTTCTATATTTTCATAAGTTGTACTAGTGATTAAAAGTCATATGCAAAAGTTACGGGGCTTATAAAAATATAGGATCCTTGCATTTGAATGGCCCCATAAAATTCCTAAGGTCCACATATTTGAACAGTGAGATACAACTACTATAATTGCATTTAATCAAAACTATTTAAAAAAATATTTTAAATATGCCGTACATACCTAAGAGTCTTTCCATTTAAAGGGGGTGCGACAAATCCACCCTCCTCGCTTTTAGGTGGCATTTATTTAGTGTAATTTTATATTTCCAAAAAAGTATATACTTTTAGGATTCCTATAAATTTAATTAATAGAAATATAATATTTTTATATATTTAGTTTATTATAAATTTTTTTGAAAATATTTTGTTAAATATCTATATATATTATATTATTATTTTTGGTTTATAATTGATATTCTTGAAAATTTTTAGATTATTTTAAAAATATTTTATTAATTTTTATTATAAAATATAATATAAAAATAATATTTTTATTTAAAACTACATAAATAATGAAAAATTTTAACACATAATAAATTAAATCTTAATATTTAATATCTGAAAATTTATTGAAATATATATAAAAAATATTTTATACTTTATTATATTTTTATAATTAATATATTTATTATTTAGAATATAATTTGATTGTCACCTTTGATAGTAACTAGATACTATAATCTTACTTAAAAATAAGTTGTGTATACACTGGTTGTTTGTTTGTTCATTATTATGCATTCTTTACCTTTACAAGATATATTTATCATTAGGCATATTATATTAGATCGATTTTAAAAATAAAATGAGTGTAATTTATTTAAGTTATTATTATAATATTAAATATACTTTACATTTCTTTTTTTAGAGAATTATAAATTTTTATTGCTAAATTATTTCTACAATTATATTTCATATTGATATTATATTTTACATTGTAGTTTCTTTTTTAATATGAAAAATATTATTATTTTATATTTTTATGTATAAATATGCCTTTTTTAAAAAGAAATTTCAAGCCTATTGTATTATTTTTCAAAGAAAGAAATTATATATATATAAATATATTAAAATAATCTTTCAAATATTAAGAATAATAGTAAAAAATTATATTTAAAAATTAAATTCATTGAATTTTTTAATAATAAAAATATTTTAAAAATAAAGTGATAATTATTTCATAATTTAAATTAAAAATTATTTAATAAAATAATAAATAAAAGAAAGTAATTAAATATGACAATAATTTTATTCCTTTATTTTAATAATATTCCTATTTCATGGGAATATGTGATATACACTTTTCCCAATGAGAATTATTTGAAGGAATGTTGAGTAAAAAATATTCTTAAAAATGTGATATTTTTTTTAAATTTTAAATCAAATATGATAATATAATATTCTTTTGAAACATTAACAAAAAAGTCAAAAACATTTTACAAATCAAACCACTCCTGAGCATTTTTTATTAAATATATCTCATTCATCATTGTCTCTTTCCTTTGTTATCAAATTAAAAGCAGGGAGAAAAAGTCAACGATCGGATAGAGGTAGCTGGAAATTCCAAACCAATTTCACTCTCAACCGCCATTAACAATTTGACAAATTGATAAGAAAATATCAGCCTCTCTGTCCACAAATTCATATTTCATATAGGAATTTTTGACACCCCACATCCCAAATTAGCCCCTCTACTTGCAAAGCACGTTATTTATTTAGGATTTAGAAGCCATGGATTCATAAAGAATTCCAGCTTTCATATGTAATCCTCTGATTTCAATTCAACGAAGATTTTCATTCATTATTGCGTAGAAGCTATTTCCCATTAAGATGGAGGAAGCATTGAGTGGCAATGGTGTTGTGAGTCGAGGAAGTAGCAGCCTGAGGATGAGCAGGGGGAGTTGGGCATCAGCGAGTGGTGGGGGTGTGTTTAGACGAAGCACAAGGGAAGACGACGAAGAAGAGGAGGTGAAATGGGCAGCATTGGAGAGGCTTCCTTCATTTGAGAGGATGAGGAAAGGCGTTTTGAAGCAAGTTTCGGATGGTGGGAGAGTTAACTATGAAGTGGTTGATATCGCAGAGCTTGGAATGCAGGAAAAGAAGGATCTCATGGAGAGAATACTGAAGACTGCAGAAGAAGATAATGAGAGGTTTCTCTCTGGGCTGAGGGACAGGATTGATAAGTGAGTCCTTTCACTCTCTTTACATATCTGCTGGAACCCAAGAGTTCACTTGTCATTTAGAGCAGAATTCTTATGCATTAAAAATTGTAATTTGAATCTGTATCGTTTTGGCACTTCCAGTTTATGCAAAACTTTACCGGGGCCTTTTGTACTTGTTTTGATGATTAGGGTTGGAATTGAGATTCCGAAGATTGAGGTTCGATTTGAGCATTTGTCAGTGGAAGGGGATGCATATGTTGGAACCAGAGCACTGCCATCGCTAGTGAACTCTACCAGTGAATGCAGTAGAGGTAATTTATTGCAGATAAGAGGTTATTCTTTATTTCAAACATTGTAATTTAGATGTGCTGGGAAGACTGGGTAGCACTAGGACATGAAAGGTCGACATAGAAATGATTTTGGGTTAAGGTTGGTTTGTTTAGTTGAAAATTATTTTTTTAAGAAAATATTATTTATAAATATATTAGTAAAAAATAATATATTATTTGTATTTATGATTAAAACAATCATATCTAGAGCTTTAATAATAGAGTTCTAAATTTTTCACGTTTTAATGTTTTAATATTAAATAAATAAAATATTTTTTATTTTAATATTTTATAATTATATTTATAAAAAATACTTTCCATTAAAACAATAATTGTCATTTGCATACTTACTTGTATTCGGTGGAGACGTAGTAACATTCAAAATATGATGCTACTGAAAATACAAAATTTCTGCTAATTATTTTAATGAGTCCCATCATAGTTTTTTTTTAATGAGATCCACCAATTTGTAAGTACATTTGTATTGTCTAAATTTCCACCATCTATTTCGGTGGATGGCATCCCTTTTTTGATAGGATCCACAAAGACAATGAAAGCTTGTTGTTAGTAGTATTATAGAATAAGGAAGTCTCCTCTTTTTTGTTATTTAAGAATCTAGAGTGATGTGGATCCCAACTCTATCACAAACATTTTCCTCATGATATAAAGTCAATTTATATTCCAAATTTTTTGGGTAACAGAGACAACCGCTGTTTTGTAGGAGAGAAATGTGAAAAGTGTAGTGTGAAAAGTATAGTCTTTTAGTGAGTCTAGGTAAATTACCATGTTTATCATTGCTATTTCACTCCAATAATTAACAGGTAATTAGCACAAAGAGCCAACTTTTTGAGACACAGTGCCCGGTAGACCTTACTGTCCATGGAAAAAAAATTTTCTGAAATTTGTTTCAGTGTTCTAATGTACCCTGAGCACATGAATTTCTTCTCAGTTATTTGTTTAGAATTAAAAAGTGCACCAAGGTGTCCCAAATGTTTTGAGATCAAAGATCAATTGACTGTTCCTATTCAACTTCTGCTATGTACGCTTTGATACAAAATCATAATTTATAAGAATATGGTTATAAAATATAAAATATTAATATAATAAAAAATATATTATTTACTTAATATTAAATATAAGAAATATAATGAAAAATAATATTTTCTTTTTGAAAGAAAATATATTTTTCATCACTATCATAATATTATGTATCTTTTTTTAATTACAAATTATATAGATGATATGTTATTCATTTATTTATGTATAAATAAACGAGTTTTTTTTACTAGAAGTAAGTGTGGACTCACGTACCCTAGAATGGAGATAGGACTTAGTGTCCTAAACAAAGATTTTAATTGACTGACCCTTCATATTCTATTTTATATTTTAACCCCTCAACATTTTTTATTTTATAACAAAAATCCAAAATATCATTTATCATTTATATTAAGTCCTCTATTTATCTATCTTTTGAAATTTTAATTTTTTATGTTCTCTACACACACGTGTGGCATTTACTCATGGTACGCTTTTTTTTTTAATAAATCCTCCCCATTATTTTTTCCTTTTTTTTTTTCTCTCATCGTCTTTATATTTCATTTTTTAATTTATTCTTTCCTTCCATAATTTTAAGATAATATTTTACATTTAAATAAGTTAAACATTAATGAAACAGAACTAATTAAATTACATATATATATATATATATATATATTCTATTTTATGATAAAAATATTTGAAAATTACTTGATATTTTATTTTAAATTAAATATACAACGATTTTATCAAAATTTGCAACTCACACATTATTCTATTTGTTTTAACTACTCATTGCATTTTTTTAAATTTTTATTTATTACTATTATTTATAACTCAGATATTAATATTATTAATTGGTATAAAGTATAGCACAAAACATTTTCTTTTTATTGTAAAACTATTTTGCATAAGTTAAAGATTTGATTTCATTGAATTACATAATTACATAGTTTATTTTTAAATCCTATTACGTTATAATTCCCATATTGATTCTTTTTTTAGTATATTATATATTGTTTATTTTTTATTTGTTCATAGTTACTCATGTTCTTTGCAACTTAGATACTAATATCATTAAATTATACACATATAATGTAATTTTTTATTATAAAAATATTTTAAATATCTTAAAACTTTAATACATATAAACTATTATTTGAATTAATCAATTAGACATCTATTTCTGATAAAAACAAGAAAAAAATCAAATTTAAACATTTCAATAATTTAAATTTTTATATAAATTTTTAAGACTATATTTTTAATTAAATATGTATTAATAAAAATTTTTGTAAAGGGTTTATAACGCATGTTGTGTTTCAGTTCTTTTTAGCTATAATAATACATTTTTTTCTTTTTCTTTTTCACTTCTATTAATTAGAGTTTAGATATTCGATACCATTTTGTACTGTAAATACATATAAAATATTTTATTATAAATTATTTTAAATAATTTATAATGACTAAATTTCAATTTATAATAAATAAGTTATAATTATTAAATTTAATTGAATTCCTTAATTACATATTTCTATTTTAACTCTTATTACTTTTCGGCTTATATATTATTTCTTTTCTTCTTATTTGTTTTATTACATATTTTTTATTTTAATTCAAGTTGTTTATTACTCAAATGTTAATAATATAAGGATTCTATTTTTTTAAAAAATATTTAAACAAGTTAGAATTTTAATATATAAAGTAGTAATTGAATTAATTCATTGCATATTTTACTTTTAATAAAAATAATTAAAAAATTAAAACCAAATTAAATTATTTAAATTTTTAATATTTTTATTAATATAAATTTTTAAATATTGTATTTTGAAATAAAATGTACATCAAGTGAAGTTTTATGAAAACTTCATAGCTCATGCGTAGTTACTAATTTTTTATCTACTCTATTGCATTTTTTTTCTGTTCACTCCAATAATTTATAACTTAGATATCAATATTAATTAGTAGAATAGATACAAAAAAATATTTTTTGCAAATAATATTTTAAATAATTTAAATTTTTTATTCAATTAAGTAATTGACTGCATGTCCTATTTTAACTTTTATCACTTTATTTATAATTTACACATTATTTCTATTTTATAGTTTCTCCATTACATATTTTTTCTTTTTATATGTTTAGTCTATTATTTGTAGTTTATATATTAATATTATTAAATGGTATAGATTAATATAATATATTTTATTTTTTATAATATTTTAAATAAGTTAAAGTTTTAATTCAGATATTATTAATTACTTTAATTAACATCATTATATTTGAAATAAAAATATTCAAAAATTAAAATAAAATTTATTTATTCATATCTTTTTAGTTTTCTTTAATATCAATTTTTACGTGCTATATTTCAAATTAAGTATACATAAATATGGATTTTGCCAAGATTTTACAACTTACTCTAAATGTATAAAATTCATTATTTTTTAAAGTAGAATATGTAGTAAATTAATTCAAGTAAATAAAGTATTGATTTTTTAAAATATTTTATAGAAAAAAGAAAAAAATTTAAATTTGATTCATTAATAGTATAAATTAGTTTTACACAATCACCTACTAAATTTTACTATCAATAAAAATTCTTAATTACTATTACATTTTTAATGATATGTCATTTCCATGATTACCGATAGTATAAAACATTGACAATATATTAAATTTAAACTCAAAAAGAAATATATATTATTATATTTATAATACACAATGAAGGCTAAATTGTAAATACTATGAGGGGAGAATAGAAATAATTGTGTAGATAAAATAAAAAAAATGAGTTATAAACTTTTGATAAAATTTGAATTTTTGTATATTTAATATGAAATACAATACTTAAAAAATGATACGAGGAACATATTAATAAGTTTTAATTAAATTTAACTTTGGTTTTCAAAAAACTATTATTGTTAAATGGGATATATACTTAATTAATTCAAATAAATATACATTATATATTAAGTTTTTAATTTACTGACAATTTTTTTATAAAACAGTAATTAATTGGTTGAAGAATTTTTTTTTATAAAATAGTATGTTATGTATATACATTTGCTCTAAGAATAATATAATGTGAAAGTGGTAATACCATGATTATTACAATACTAGAAATATTAATTTATTGAAATCATCAATTAAATTCTACAAATTAACAATTCTCCTACTTATGATTTTAAATTTAAAAATATCATACCAATTGGACGAAAGAATCATATTGAATAGTAAATAAAATTTATCAATTTCAACTTTAATTTTTTATTGGTAGGATTATTTTATAAATAACTTTTTTTTTCTTGAATGGGAGTATTTTAATAATTATCATCTTTTTAGGCTTAAATATAATTTTTTCCTTTTATTATCTGACCTACCTAACTAATTTACTACCAGTTGTAGTAAAACTTTTCTATATTCCTTTTCGCTAAGTCAACTTATCAAAGGGTGTGTAATTAGATAATACAGTAAATAATTTACCTACTTTTTTATTAGACATAGAAGTCTGCACCTAAAAAATATCTTTGAAAAAACAAAGGAGCCTAAGTGAAGTGTGAAAAATATGAACTTTAAATTTTCCTTTTACTTGCATAGCATTTACATTTCTAGCTATCTGACTTCTTAAATTTTATTCTACTTTGAAGTAAACAGGGAGTCCTTGGATCAATCAAGCTTTTCCCATCCAAGGAGAGGGTTGTCAAGATACTACAAGATGTGAATGGAATGGTGAAACCATCAAGGTGCACAGTGAAGTCAATTTTTCATTGTGTCCTTGACAAAATCCCTCCTACTTCTGCGACTTCTACAGATACAGCATTATTTGATATTTAACCTAATTCACTGGATGAATCAAATTCAGTCTCAAAGTATTTCATGTTGACTCTCTGAATATGACAAATTTATTTTCTTGAAAAGAAATTATGCTTTGTTGTATCCCATATTCCTAGTTTCAAATTACGTCCAATCCTTTTTTTTTTATAAGGATAATGCTGAATACCGCCTCGAGACCATGGTTACGGCATAATTAATAATTCCTAATTAACAATAATATAACTAATATTAAAATTATATTTGATATTTTATTTCTATTTTGGTAATTTATTATTAAAAAAATTAGCATATCTTACTAAATATATTACTAAAAAAATAGAAATAAACATTAAACATGATTTTAATATTAATTATACTATTATTAATTAAAAGCTATTAATTGAATGGAGGCAATTGTTAGCATTATTTCTTTTTTTTTTTTAATGTTTCAATTGTATTATTTTTAATATTTTACTAACTATATTTGTTTTTCTATCTTCCTTGCCCACTCTCCAAGAATGACATTGCTTCTGGGGCCTCCAGGATCAGGGAAAACTACAGTGCTGAAAGCACTTTCTGGGAAAATGGAGAAGGATTTAAGGGTAAATCATCCTTTTGCTACCTTTTGATAGTGACACACTGATATTTTTCCTTCCATTTCTTGCTTTTGGAACAATATATTTATGATAGAAGAAGAGATTCTACCTGAGAATGGCAAACATACGCATTCCAAACCATTTTCGAAACTTTTATAGAAACACATAACCAGTCATACAGTATGTTTCCCTCATAAATTGTTGGACTTTTGAGATTTTCCTTTAATATTCAAATTAGTTCATATATTTTGCAAGCTAATTAAGTTTAGTTTTTGGATGCTGAATATATTTTTTAATATGGCTGAAACTATGGTTCTGTTATAGTACAATTTTGATATAAAAGTTGTTCAAACAGTCATGCCTAAATATGTTTTTAAATATGGGTTAATGTCTATTATTATACCAGTTTTTCTGCATATATATAAGGTAGAAATATGAATGAAATGTGTGCTTTTGCTACTACCCTTCCTCCCTTGTGTTTTTGCTCTGGTTTTTTTATGTTTTCTGTGTTCTCTAGTTTTACAACATGGTATTAAGAGCTTAAATGATTTTAAGGGATCTAAGTGCAACCAAAGAGTGAAAACCAAAAAGCCTACCACATAAAAACACCATAAACCAAAACATACATAACCTTTAGTAGTGCCTCGGTTCCTTTAACCCCTATTTTCAATGGTGAAAATTATCATATTTAGGCTGTCAAATGAAAACTCACTTGAGAGGGCTTGGCCTATGGCAATGGGTGGAAGCTAAAAGAGAAGTTCCACCCCTTGGCAAGACCCCTACATTTAACCAAATTAGAACACATGAGGAGGAAGAAGCAAAAGCTCCAAGAACCTTATCCTTTATTCATGCTGTTGTATTAGATTCAATTTTCACTAGGACCATGACATGTGAGACACCAAATGAAGCATGGGATAAGCTACAGATGCAGATTTTGAATTAAAGAGGGAGTTTGAGGTGCTGTGCATGAGAGAAAATGAGTTCATCAAAAAGTGTGTTGATAGACTCATGGAAGTGGTGAATAAAATCAGGCTACTAAGGAAAGACTTGACAGATCAAAGAGTAGTTGAAAAAGTCTTGGTTAGTCTTTCAGAAAGGTTTGAGTCTAAGATCTCATCACTTGAAGACTCAAAAGACTTGTCTAAGATCTCTTTGGCTGAGTTGGTGTATGCTTTCCAAGCTCAGGAATAAAGGAGGTCAATGATGCAAGATGATGGTGTTGAGGCAGCATATCTAGTAAAACAAGGAGGAAAGCTATCTCAAGGTAAGGAAAAGAAGCAGCCAAGTGAGAAAAAGGAGAAAGAGAAAAATGAAGGTCAAAGTAGCCCATGTTCGTACTACAAGAAAACCAACCATGCTAAGAAATATTGCTAGTTTAGGCCTATAGTGTAGTGCAAAGTATGCAAGAAATTTGGTCATGTGAAAAAAGTTTGCAAAGAAAAGCAAGAGTAGTAGAAACAACAAGCTCAAGTTGCTGAAAAGGAAGAAGAACAAGAAGAAACATTGTTTGCTGCAACTTGTTATGCAGGCAATCATAAATCAAATGCCTTGGATAATTGATAGTGGTTGCAGTAACCATACGACATATGATGCTGGCATCTTCAAAAATCTAGATAAATCCTACAATTCAAGAGTAAAGCTTGGCAATAAAGAGTACATTGAAGTGAAAGGAAAAGGAGTCATTTTAGTAGAGACTCATTCAGGTATAAAATTCATTAACGATGTCTTATATGTGCTTGAAATTAATCAAAATCAGCTGAGTGTGGCTCAAATGCTTGAAAAGCATTATGCCTTGTATTTTAAAGATATGTCGTGCATCATCTATGATCCTTGTGGTTGTAAATTGATTACTGTTAAGATGGAAGGCAAAAGTTTTCAAATTGAGTGGAAGCAAAGATCTATGCAAGATATCCCAAATGAAGATTCAAATTCAGCTAGTAATACTGAATTTCAAGTTAATGGAACAAAGTCCATGGGAGATTTTGAAGATATGGTTCCAGTGGGGCAGATGGAAATCAACCTAGTTCTAAAGATCAATTGGAAGAAGATGGTCCACTTTGTCAAGGGTATGAATTTCCTCAGCCTTTGGAAAGTGGTGGAAATAATCATGTTGTTAATGAAGTGGGTTCCTTTGGATCTTCATCAAACAATCAAAAAATGACCCAGATTGTATCTCTTGTTTCTTGTCGAAAATTTGGTTCACTTTCTACATTAGATGCCAAGCCAGGTTCCATGTCAAAAAGGATGGTAGATGACTTAGAGGAAGGGGAAATTGCAATGTTTGGTGATTCTCTCATGGATCACTAGAAGTTCGGAAATTGGAACTCTGGACACGGTAGAAGTATAGCAACTGAGTGGGGCAAGGGTAGTTTGAAAAGTGGATCTGATGATGGAGGAAATGTGAATCCTACTTGGGTTTCTGGTAAAGATGAATGCACAATTACTGTAATTGAGGAGCAGGAGGAAGAGACTGAGAAGAAGGAGTTCAAAAACTTTGGAAAAACATGTTTTGTTGGAATGAAAATTCAACAAGCAAGTTTTAGACATCCAGACTAGAATTTAGCAAGCGAGTTCAAGGCCAAGGGCTTGGAGTTTCAAACAAAAATCTCAAGGAGGAGTGTTAGACTTTTGAGATTTTCCTTTGATATTCAAATTAGTTCATATGTTTTGTTAAGCTAATTAAGTTTAGTTTTTGGATGCTGAATGTATTTTTTATTATGGCTGAAACTATGGTTCTGTTGTAGTACAATTTAGGTAGAAAAGTTGTTCAAACAGCCATGCCTAAATATGAGTTTAAGTATGGGCTAATATCTATCATTAGACCAGTTTTTCTGTATATAAATAAGGCAGAAATATGAATGAAATGTGTGCTTTTGCTGCTACCCTTCCTCCCCTGTGTTTTTGCTCTGGTTTTTTATGTTTTCTGTGTTCTTTGGTTTCACAACATAAATTCATTTGTGGTGTGATAATGAGTAGCCATTTAATCCTCACATCTGAATTCTTGTCAAGCTCAGAAAGTTAAGTTATTCAGCACCTGCTTCAAGAATTAATTCTCTATGAATTAAATTTATTGATAGGTATCAGGAAGAATCACTTATTGTGGTCATGAATTATCAGAGTTTGTTCCTCAAAGAACATGTGCTTACATTAGCCAGCATGATCTTCATCATGGAGAGATGACAGTCAGAGAAACTTTGGACTTTTCTGGGCGCTGCCTCGGAGTTGGAACAAGGTATGATCTACTGGTGGAATTGTCAAGACGAGAAAAGCAAGCAGGAATCAAACCAGATCCAGAGATAGATGCTTTCATGAAAGCCACAGCAATGGCAGGTCGACAAACAAGTCTTGTTACAGATTATGTTCTCAAGGTTGTACTACTTTCTATTTAACGGCTGCCCCTGTTGAACAGTAGATCAAATTTTTTGCAACTAACCTATCAAAAAATGCAACAGATTCTAGGATTGGAAATAGTTGCTGATACCTTGGTGGGCAATGAGATGAGAAGGGGCATATCTGGTGGTGAAAAGAAGCGATTAACTACTGGTAAGTAGCAAGAAAAATGATTATGGACAATAAGATATAGTGTTAGTGTATTATAAATCTGATGTTTTCATAGTTTTTATATAATTTAGCTTTTTATATTCTGGATGCAGGTGAAATGTTGGTTGGTCCAGCTAAAGCTCTTTCATGGATGAAATTTCAACTGGCTTGGATAGTTCCACAACATTCCAAATTGTCAGGTTTATGAGGCAGATGGTCCACATAATGGATGTTACAATGATAATCTCTCTTTTGCAACCTGCACCTGAAACAGTTTGACCTTTTTGATGATATAATCTTACTTTCAGAAGGTCAGATTGTCTATCAAGGCCCGCGCAATAACGTTCTTGAATTTTTTGAGAGTGTGGGCTTTAAATGCCCGGAAAGAAAAGGAGTTGCTGACTTTTTACAGGAGGTTACTTCCAGAAAAGACCAAGAGCAGTACTGGTTCAAAAAGGACAAACCTTATAACTATATCAGTGTGCCTGAGTTTGTTGATCTCTTTAAGAATTACTGCAGCAGTCAAAAGCTTCTTGATGAGCTTCAGATTCCTTATGACCGAAGTAAAATTCATCGTGCTGCGTTGGTGAAGGATAAGTATGGGATCTCAAAATGGGAACTCTTCCGGGCATGCTTTGCAAGAGAGTGGTTTATTGATGAAACGTAACTCTTTCATTTATATATTTAAGACGACTCAAATTCTGATCATGTCCTTGATTACTATGACTGTATTTCTACGAACAGAAATGAAATATGGCCAACTTCAAGATGGAGGAAAATTTTTCTGGTGCACTTTTCTTCAGTCTCATTAATGTAATGTTCAATGGTGTGGCAGAGCTTGCAATCACTATTATGAGACTTTCCTGTCTTCTTCAAGCAGAGAGATTTCCTGTTTTATCCACCATGGCTTTTGCACTTCCTATTTGGATTCTTCGGATCCCTCTCTCTTTTATGGAGTCGGGAATATGGATTGTCCTAACTTACTATACCATAGGGTTTGCTCCTTCTGCAAGTAGGTAATAGAAGCACATAATGCTTTCGTTTTCGTTAACTATTTTTGCATATATATAATATTGAGTGGATGACTTTATTCTTATTTGTTCTGAACTTCGAAGTTATAACTGATGTGACTAAAAAATTAACACAGGTTTTTCTGTCAATTCCTGGCATTCTTCTGTGTGCATCAAATGGCTTTATCGCTTTTTCGCTTCATTGCTGCCATAGGAAGAACAGAGATTGTGGCAAACACACTTGGTGCCTTTACACTGCTGATTGTATTTGTCCTTGGTGGGTTCATTGTTGCCAAAGGTGAGCATGTTAATTTTCCATTTATGCCCCTTGTTCAACCTAGTGTGAGAATTGCATCATTTGAAAAAGTTTGTATATCTATTTAATTTCTCCCTCTACAGATGATATTTCACCATGGATGATTTGGGGCTACTATGTTTCTCCCATGATGTATGGACAGAACGCCATAGCAATTAATGAATTCCTTGACAAAAGATGGAGTGCTGTGAGTTATTCCAGATATGCAGAGAATTATTCTTTTCTCTTCATTAAACACTGCATCTATAGTTTTTCTATTCCTGCTTCTTTCTCCTTTTTTTACAGCCAAACATTGACCCATCTACTCCTGAGCCGACGGTTGGGAAGGCTCTTCTCCAGGCCAGAGGCATGTTTACTGAAGAATATTGGTACTGGATTTCAATTGGGGGTCTTGTCGGATTTTCTTTGCTTTTCAACCTTTGCTTCATTGCTGCTCTGACCTTTCTTGATCGTATGTGCCAGTGCTAATCTTTCTTTCAGTTGGCAGTTCGATAACTTTGTTTCTGACTATGTCATACTTAAATTGCAGCTTTTGGAGATACCAAATCTATTGTGATGGAGGACGTAGATAAAAGAACAAGCAGCAATCAGTTATCTTCTAGTCAACAATTACAAACAAGAACTACTGAAAAGAGCTCATCTTCAACTGCTAAATCATTTCAAGGTCCTGAGACTCACCTTCCGAAATTTCCAGTACAATTTAGAAACTTATTTATTAAGGAATTAGACTTTCTTCCAAAAATATTTATAATTATGTGAAATAAATGGCATCCAGTATTGAGATGAAAGATGTTTCTCTGACTTTCTAAAAGTCAAGTTAGAATTTTTCTCAGAATGTGTTGTGTAGTTAATTCAAATTTGAGTATATCACATCTTGAAATGCTGCTGTAGCTTTGCATTCTTGTATGAAGATGTTCGTAGTTTATTCCTTCTCTCTGTTAGTTAAAATATATTCCTTCTTCAATTAGCTAGTAATGCATTTTTATAGGAACTGAAATGGATGTAAGGAGCATTCCAGATAGGATCAGCTGATAAATCATCCGAGAGTTCAACAACCATGAGGGAATGGTGTTGCCTTTTCAGTCCTTATCACTTGCTTTTGATCACATCAATTACTACATTGATATGCCAAAAGTAAATTTCTATACCCTTTTGTCCAATTCTAATTTTCTCCAATTTCTGTCACTCCATAATTTTATATAATGGATTAGTATGGAATTGTTATTACATGCCCATTTTCTCATTCGTGGGAAAATTCCGGAACAATAGACACATTTCTGTGATCAGTTTTTCTCTGAACATCGATGAACAACAAATGCTTGAATTTTTAATATAAAGAAAGCACTGATTTGTTATATGTGCTCCAAACGCATTTTTTTTTCACCTCTAGAGATATCATTTGACTGTAAGCTTAAAAGTACAAAATTTATGATATCGAAGTGTTAACAGAGATTGTCTGCATTTTCACATCAGGAAATGAAGAACCAAGGAATCGAGGAGAGTCGGCTGCAACTACTAAGAGATGTCAGTGGTTGCTTTCAGGCCTGCAGTTTTAACAGCATTAGTTGGTGTAAGTGGTGCCGGAAAAACCACCTTGATGGATGTTCTTGCAGGAAGAAAAACTGGCGGTTGTATTGAAGGAAGCATCAGCATCTCAGGTTACCCAAAGAATCAAGCAACTTTTGCTCGGATTAGTGGTTATTGTGAACAAACTGATATCCATTCTCCACGTGTTACTGTCTATGAATCTCTTGTGTTTTCTGCTTGGTTGCGTCTTGGTAAGGAGATTAAAGAGGAAACAAAGAAGGTATGACTTCTCATATTTGGTACAAATATCTTTTGTTTGCTACTAAAAATATTGTATATCCTAGTTTCCTGATGAGTTGGGTACAAAATATCCTAACAAAATTAACAATTCTATTTCCAAAATTGTAAGACATTGGTAAAATAGTCTTTGAGAAAATTATATAAATAAATAGCCATAATGATTGCTAAGTAACACTATGCATAAAATTTCATCTCCTGATCATATTGTTTGGGGATGAAATTGTATATGAAATTATATGAATGCAGTATTATTCAATGATTATTATGGCCATTTTTATAATTCATGGAGTATTTTGCTAGCGATTTACAATTTTAGAGATGGAATTGTTTAATTTTGTCTGTTTTCTATCTATTTTGTTAGGTTTCAGGGAAGTTCATGAGAAGATTAAAAAATAGAAAGTCATTGGAGGTTGCAGTATTTTTTTTTTTCCTGCTTAAATAGATCAACATACATTTCTTATTAGAAGACGTATATAGTTGTGAAATAGGTGTTAACAAAAAAATTACGTGCAAGCAGTTTCATCATTTATATCCAAAACAAAAATATCATAAAGCTTCATATGGCTTTAAGCCACATAAAGAACTTATTAAATTATTGCCAATAGAACTATTCTCAAAGTTGTCTCTCGGGATTGCAGATGTTTGTTGAGGAAGTCTTGGAGCTGGTAGAGCTACGTCCAGTGAGGAATTTTCTAGTAGGCCTTCCTGGGATAGATTGGTTTATCAACTGAACACAGAAAGAGACTCACCATTGCTGTAGGAATTGGTTGCCAATCCTTCTATTATATTTATGGATGAGCCAACAACCGGCCTTGATGCTAGAGCTGCAGCCATTGTTATGCGTACTGTAAGAAATACAGTGGATACCGGCAGAACTGTTGTCTGCACAATTCATCAACCAAGTATAGATATATTCGAAGCTTTTGATGAGGTATATTATGGATATATAAATCAAAAGTTACACCACTGTTGGTCCTTCTTTTAACTGCTTGAGTTTTGAGATGAGCTGGATTTTGATAAAGTATTAGTGTCTCTTTAAACAAGTGGTCATGACTTCAATTCTTTTTGCCCCCGCTCTTCTAATTAAAATGAAGTTGAGCTTTTGAGATTTTGAAATTTTGGTTCTGTGATTTCTATTAAGACATCATACTCACCCTCTGATATGATCTTGTGGTCTTGTCTTCAGTTGCTTTTGATGAAAAGAGGAGGGCAAGTCATATATGGTGGTCCCCTTGGAAGACATTCCCATGATCTTATAGAGTATTTTGAAGTGAGTATGACTTCTTTGCACATGCATATAAAAGTTTATCAATTTAGAAAGCGTTATTGGCAATTTTAAAAATTGTGCAACCTTTGACAGGCTATTCCAGGGGTTCCTAAGATCAAAGATGGATACAATCCAGCCACTTGGATGTTAGAGGTCAGTTCTCCGGTCATTGAGTCTCAGCTTGGTGTAGACTTTGCAGAATTATATGCCAAGTCAGAATTGTATCAGTAAGTACTGCTTAGAGCTGGTTTTTTAGAGAAATTCCTGTCTCTCTTTGACTTTATATATATGAATTTATAATGATCAATTTTTGATATTTTCATTATTTTGCAGGAAGAATCAGAAACTTATTAAAGAACTCAGCACACCAGCACCAGGGACAATGGACCTTTGCTTTCCTACTGAGTACTCGCAGTCTTTTTTGGTCCAATGCAAAGCTTGCTTCTGGAAACAGCGCCAGTCTTATTGGAGGAACCCTCAGTATAATGCGATCCGGTTCTTCTTGACGATAGTAGTTGGTATCATTTTTGGACTCATTTTCTGGAACAAAGGAGATAAAACGTGGGTTCATAACCTCTCCTTGTCATAATTTTACTTCACCAACATCTTCTGACTCTAATTCTTGATACACAAAACTTTCACTACTATAATGCAGAAGTATTATAAAGCTCAATGCTTAGGACATTAAGTGAACCCTATTTCAGCCTCTCTAAAATCAGACGATATTGAATTTTCGTATGAATGAAGAATAGAAATATTAATTTAAAACCAAGATTTATCAGCATTCTTAGTGTAAAAGCTATTTTTTCATGCCTAGAAACATGATATCTAAGTAATTGTGATGGTAAATTTTACCTGATATCTAAGTAATTGTGATGGTAAATTTTTATATCTGCAGAGACAAGGAACAAGACCTGTTAAATCTCATGGGAGCTGTGTATTCTGCCATTATCTTCCTTGGAGCCACTAATACAACCGCGGTGCAACCTGTTGTTGCAATAGAAAGAACAGTCTTCTATCGTGAAAGAGCGGCTGGAATGTACTCAGCCATCCCTTATGCATTTGCTCAGGTATATAGATCTGATCCTTTCACAGAATATACAAAACCATAAATATCCGATAATTCCAGTCAGTGAGAAAATGAAGCAATTTACAAAAATGTTTCTTGCAGGTTGCCTTGGAGATGATTTATGTTGCGATCCAAACTTTTGTCTATACTCTTCTACTTTTCTCGATGATTGGGTTTGTTTGGCATGCTGACAAGTTCTTCTGGTTCTACTACTTCATTTTCATGTCCTTTGTCCATTTCACGCTGTATGGGATGATGACTGTAGCTCTGACACCAAGCCCGCAAATTGCTGCAGTTGTGATGTCCTTCTTTCTCAGTTTCTGGAACTTGTTCTCCGGTTTCCTAATTGCAAGAAAGGTATGTATAGCAAAGCAATGATCAAATGTATTTTAAGTCCAAAGAATAACAAGAAATAATTTTGCATCCTTTTTTGCTCTGTTCAAGGAGTGTTGACACACTAAATGCTCCTAGTGACATCTACTTGCAATACATTGGAACTGATCATCTTGAACAAGCGTTCTTTAGAGTAACACTTAAGTCTCAACATTCAATAGGCTTTCACTTTATGCAATATAATGATTGTATATACTCTGTAATTAGAAATTTTAGTCCACAATAATAGAAACTACAATGAAAATTTGATCATTTGAAATCATAGGCAGGATTTTCATGTAAGAAAAATGAGGTGCCATAGTTGAATGCTCCTTTTCTAATTTCTTATCTATTGCAATTTATTGCTATTGATCATCTTGAAGAAGCATTTTTTTCAGTAAAACTTTATACCATAGATTTTTCATTTATACCTTGTAATTAATAATTAATTTAATCCATAATTAAAATATATAATGAAAATTTGATCATTTGTATATGTTAGAATCATCTTAGGCTGGTTTTTCATATAATAAAAAGCTAGTAATAGAATCATTGTAGTAGTTGATCCAATGGTATTAAATTATACTTCATTAACATGGATATAGATTCAACAAGGGAGAGCGTCAATTCATGACTAATGAAAGGATAAAGTGAATCTTTGGGACTACTTAGCATTTTAGTTAGACTGTAGTGATGAGCTGGCCCTTTGGATAACAATTATAACTAAATTAAATGTTTTGCAATCAAGAAGTACTCCTTATAATAATACTCTTATAGGAATGCAAATAAAGGGTAGCTAATGCTAGTTGCCACTGCTCTCTTTTCTACCAAAAAAAATAAAAAATCAAGTAATATAACTGCCAAGTTTATACTAGGCATCACATGGATTAAGGCACTAACACACTTTTTTGAACATGATCGATGCAGCTTAGAGTTTTGTTATTCATGTGTTCCGCTGGTCTCCATGCTAAGAACTGCTCTATTTTTATTTTATTTTTCAGGAGATAGTTTCTGAATTCTCAAAAAAATATTTTTTTAAACTTTGAAAAAGTACTCTTTGGAGGAAAAACAAGACCCATCCAAAAAAGCTATCAATTATAAGTACTTCCTAATTTAAAACTACACTGAAATTTACTGTTTCTTTTTTTTAATACATTTGCAGCAAATTCCAATATGGTGGAGATGGTATTATTGGGCATCCCCAACAGCATGGACAATAAATGGCCTAGTGACATCCCAAGTTGGTGATAAGAATAGTCTAGTAGAAGTGCCTGGAGAAGGACGCGTACCAGTAAAAGTTTACCTTGAGAAGTATATGGGCTTTGAATATGGTTTCCTTGGAGTTGTTGCTCTAGCTCATATTATTTTTGTCATTCTCTTTCTCTTTGTATTTGCATATGGCATCAAGTTCTTTAATTTCCAAAAGAGATAAGCAGCATAGAGGAAAGAAGAAGGTGTTCTATAAAGAATCTTTGCTAGAATTAGGAAAAATTCTTACAAAGTAACATTGATAATTAGATTACATTGCAGGCTTAAATTTTATAATGGGTTTGTTTGTAGTGTACGAAAGGCAAGGACATTAGATCTTTATATTTAAGTTGCATGTAATTCAGCTGTCTCTTTTGATGCTATAATATATCAATGTTTTACTCTTCAATTCCCTTTTACCTTATCCCACTTCTTCTCCCTAAGTCAAAATTATTTTATCTAATTAGTATCAGAACTTTTGGGCTATATTGCTTCATGCAAGCTCAAATGATTGTTTTCACATATATTCTGGGAATGTTTTGGTTCAACTAGAGAAAGAAAAAGGAATTAAGGGAATTAGGGAAAAAATGGGAAATGAATACCTCATGATTAGCTACTTTGTCTAAACAAGAAAGGGAATCAACTTCCTTTAATTCACTTTGTTAATAATTAATACAAGTTGAATTATTAATTTTTATAATTATTTACTATTTTAAAATTGTTCATCATCATCATCATCATCATTTTCTTTTGTACTTTCATTATTTATTATTAATATTATTTTATAATTATTATTTTTATTATTATATCATTATTAGTGTTTAGTATTGTTATTTTATTAATATTATTAATTATTTTATTATCCCTTTTTAACTAATATTATTATTTTAGTATTGATACTTATTAATATTTTCTTTTTTATTTCACCTATTTATTTATTATTATTTTGTAATTATTATTG
This sequence comes from Sindora glabra, assembly GCA_020226215.1. NCBI lineage: Eukaryota > Viridiplantae > Streptophyta > Magnoliopsida > Fabales > Fabaceae > Sindora > Sindora glabra. The sequence continues at coordinate 117,723 of JAIUCU010000318.1, forward strand.
TTTTTATTATCATATTATCATTATTAATATTTGGCAATTTTATTTTATTCATATTATTAACTATTTTATTATCTCTATTATTATAATTATTATTTAACATTATTTTTCTTAATATTATTAACTATTGTGATATCTTTATTATTATAATTATATTTTTAATATTTGTTATTATTAATTATAACAATTATTATTATCAAAGATAATAAGCCTAAAATAAGGGAATTCAATTCTTTGAGATAAAGGGAATCATCATTATTCTATTTAGAGTAACCCCATTAAGAAAAAATAGGGAGTAGGAATAAAATCTAAACCAAACAAATATAAAAG